>JAPDDN010000367.1:0-42500 GCA_027422405.1 Ptychobarbus kaznakovi | reverse complement strand
GCATCTCTATTGACTATCACTGCTTCCTTCTTTCTTTCTTTTTATTAATTATTTATCGTTATTATTTTTCTCTTTTCTTATTTTATTGTTATTTTCTTTATTTCATTTTTATTTTCTTTGTTGTTGTTGTTATTATTTATTTTTTGTAAAGTATTAATTATGAGAAAACGTTTGAATAAAATAAGATGAATAGCAGAATTTACTGTTATTATTTATTGATAGTTTAACTAAAAAATGAATCAACTAATGAGAAAATAATAGATTTATTTTTCAATTATCGATAGATTAGTCGACAATAAAAATACTTGTTAGCTGCAGCCCAACATATAATTAATTAAAATAGTTTAATTTCATAAAGTATAAGTTGATTTCAAAATGCACCTACATTTTTTGCATTTTGTGTTTTTTAGTTATTTGAAAAATAGAATTTTGATGAATAGAATTTTGATGAAAAAAGAATTTTGATTAAAACAATAGAATTTTGGGATTGTACAGTTTTACAGACTCATCTACTTTTATACTGTTCCCTATTGCAAATAAAAAAAAAGCAATATGTAATTAAATATATAACTAATTGTAATCGCTTGACAGCCCTAATAATAACAAAAATAATAATAATAGCAACTATTATTGATATTTATAGAATGTTTATGGCTGTCCAAGCTTTATTTTATTATTAATAAGGAGTCAACAATAACGCCAACCTCTCTGTTCCTCGGTTTCTTCATCTTTTTCTCCGCATGTTTCTGCATCACTCGTGTCTTCACTCTCCTCTTTAACAAACTCCATCTTCACAGTAATGGTAGGTTCGTAGAAGAAAGAAAACAAACGGCGAAATAGATCAATCTGTCACGCATTGAGGCATTGATTTCACCATACGTTATAATATACTTTCACAATAAAGCATAGCCATTTATATCCGACAGCAACCTGTTCGATCTAATAATCGAGTGTCACACTGTCGCTGGGATACTTTAGTAAAACACGAATCCATCCGTCACCGACACCGTGCACACCTTAAGCGCGTGGTGTTATTCCGTTTATAAACACAAACCTCCGCTCGAGCGGTTGGTTCTCTGCAGCCTGGCGCAGCCCTGATGACGTCAAGCGCCTCCGTATTCTGTGCCGTCTGTTGGCGAGGACTACAGAGAGAGCAATTGCATCTAGAAGAGAAGACAAAAAACTGACGAAGGATCCTCCAAGCTAAGAGGGAACGTTCTCATAACTATATGTATATCTTGTCATTTAGCAGACGCTAATAAATGTTTGGTCAAATAAGTTTATGGAACGTTTTTAAAACAGTCTTTCTCGGAACGTGCTCAGAAACGAGTTCAACAAAGTTTCGTTGAGAACAATAGTGTGTTCTCATAACATTTTCAACATGACAAAATTGAATGTTTCTCTAACATTCTCTACACTTAACTTAAAAAATGGGCGTTTTAAACATTCAAATGTAACGTTCTCAAAATGAAAGAATGGAATGTTTCTCTAACATTATCTAAACTTAAAAAAATGGGCGTTTTAAACATTCAAATGTAACGTTCTCAAAATGATATAATGGAATGTTTCTCTAACGTTCCATAAACTTAAAAAATGGGCGTTTTAAACATTCAAATGTAACGTTCTCAAATGATAGAATGGAATGTTTTTCTAACGTTCTCTAAACTTACAAAATGGGCGTTTTAAACATTCAAATGTAATGTTCTCAAAATGATAGAATGGAATGTTTCTCTAACGTTCTCTAAACTTTAAAAAAAAAATGAGCGTTTTAAAGATTCAAATGTAACGTTCTCAAAATTATAGTATGGAATGTTTCTCTAACGTTCTCTAACCTTAAAAAATGGGCGTTTTAAACATTCAAATGTAACGTTCTCAAAATGATAGAATGGAATATTTCTCTAGCGTTCTCTAAACTTAAAAAATGGGCGTTTTAAACATTCAAATGTAACGTTCTCAAAATGATAGAATGGAATGTTTCTCTAACGTTCTCTAAACTTAAAAAATGGGCGTTTTAAACATTTAAATGTAACGTTCTCAAAATGAAAGAATGGAATGTTTCTCTAACCTTCTCTAAACTTAAAAAATGGGCGTTTTAAACATTCAAATGTAACGTTCTCAAAATGATGGAATGGAATGTTTCTCTAACGTTCTCTAAACTTAAAAAATGGGCGTTTTAAACATTCAAATGTAACGTTCTAAAAATGATGGAATGGAATGTTTCTCTAACGTTCTCTAAACTTAAAAAATGGGCATTTTAAACATTCAAATGTAACGTTCTCAAAATGATAGAATGGAATGTTTCTCTAACGATCTCAACTTTAAAAAATGGGCGTTTTAAACATTCAAATGTAACGTTTCTCTAACGTTCTCTAAACTTATAAAAATGGGCGTTTTAAACATTCAAATGTAACGTTCTCAAAATGATAGAATGGAATGTTTCTCTAACGTTCTCTAAACTTAAAAAAATTGGCATTTTAAACATTCAAATGTAACGTTCTCAAAATTATAGAATGGATTGTTTCTCTAACGCTTCTCTCCGGAGTGGATTTTAACGTGTTCCTTCAGACCTTCCTTCTGCGTGAAGCTCTAAGCTGCTAAGTTCGGTCTCCCGAGGCAAACACAGCTTACACTGCATAATAGAGCATAAACATGGCCAGGGGTTCACTTCATTTCCTTCGAGTTCAACTTCAGCAGAATATGACGGGGTTTGGTTTTCAACTGGGTCTGCACCATTAACGCCTGTCTTGTCCGTCTGGTGTTTCAGTTCTTGTGCTGAGCGGTCAGCACCTTACGCCTGTCAATTTCCGTCTGTCTTAATCTTTAAACGGTGCATGCGTTTCTTTTTTAATTTCTGTAACGAATGTGTTTTATTCAAATGTGCGCCCAACACTGTTTCTCTAATAAACTTAAAAAAGCGTTTTAAACATTCAAATGTAACGTTCTCAAAATTGGAATGTTTCTCTAAGTAAAAAAACGTTTTTAAACATTCAAATGTTTTCAATGTTTCTCTAACGAAGCGTTTTAAACATTCAAATGTACAATGCTCTAAACGCGTTTTAAAATTCAAATAACGTTCTCAAAATGAAATAATGTTTCTCTAACCTTCTCTAAACTTAAAATGGGCGTTTTAAACATTCAAATGTAACGTTCTCAAAATGATAGAATGGAATGTTCTCTAATTTCTCTAAACTTAAAAAAATGGGCGTTTTAAACATTCAAATGTAACGTTCTCAAAAATAGAATGGAATGTTTCTCTAACATTCTCTAAACTTAAAAAATGGGCGTTTTACATTCAAATGTAACGTTTCAAAATGATAGAATGGAATGTTTCTCTAACGTTCTCTAAACTTAAAAAATGGGCGTTTTAAACATTCAAATGTAACTCATAGTATGGAATGTTTCTACGTTCTCTAAACTTAAAAAATGGGCGTTTTCATTCAAATGTAACGTTCTCAAAAATAGAATGGAATGTTTCTCTAACGTTCTCTAAACTTAAAAAATGGGCGTTTTAAACATTCAAATGTAACGTTCTCAAAATGATAGAATGGAATGGTTCTTAAACTTAAAAAATGGCGTGTTCTCAACTAAACAAATGGGCGTTTTTTCAAATGTAACGTTCTCAAAATTATAGAATGGAATGTTCTCTAAACTTTAAAAAACGTTCTCATTCGGTTTAAATCATTCAAATGTAACGTTCTCAAAATGATAGAATGGAATGTTTCTCTAACGTTCTCCTTTCTAAACTAACGTTCTCGAAAATGTTCTCTAAACAAAATTTAAACACATTCATGGAATGTTTCTCTAACGTTCTCTAAACTTAAACAAAATGGGCGTTTTAAACATTCAAATGTAACATTCTCGAAATGATAGTATGGAATGTTTTTCTAACGTTCTCTAAACTTAAAAAATGGGCGTTTTAAACATTCAAATGTAACATTCTCAAAATGATAGTATGGAATGCAGAGGTGGAAAGAGTACAAAAATATTCTACTCAAGTAAAAGTACCATTAAATTACTGAAATTTTACTTAAGTACAATTAAAAGTACCAGTCTAAAAATATACTCAAGTAAAAGTAAAAAGTAGCTCATTTAAAATTTACTCAGAGTAAAAATTACTTAGTTACATTTTAACAATGGGAGGGAGGAAAAAATGGGATAGACCAAAGGTGTCAAACTCAGTACCTGGAGGGCCACAGCCCTACACAGTGTATATATAACCCTAATTAAACACATCTGATCCAGCTAAACTAATCATTTAGGTTTATTTGAAAACTACATGGTGTGTGTATTGGAGCAGGGTTGGAACTAAACTGTGCAGGGCTGTGGCCCTCCAGGAACTGAGTTTGACACACCTGGGATATGGGCCTACAAATCTCAAACTAGGTGTTTTTAATTAAAGGAATCGGTTAATTAGAATAATAAGACATTTGGGCTGTTACCAGGCAAATTAAATCAGTATCAACAAAATTCCTCTTTGCAATGCAGAGGAAACGCAGAAGCTTCATCTGAAGTGGGATAGATGTATTTACACACTGACATGAATGCATTTAGCCTGCAGTTACAAATGCAGAAATAATGTTTTGATAAATAAGACATAAAATGTGACCCAGGACCACAAAACCATAAGGGTCAATTTTCCTAAATTGCGATTTATACATCATCTGAAAGCTGAATAAATCATATTTCCATTGATGTATGGTTTGTTATGATAGGACAATATTTGAAAATCTGGAATCTGAGGGTGCAAAATTCCAAATATTGAGAAAATCTCCTTTAAAGTTGTTCAAATTAAGCTCTTAGTTTTGATATATTTACAGTAGGAAATTTTACAAAATATATTAATGGAACATGATCTTTACTTAATATGCTAATGATTTTTGGCATAAAAGAAAAAATTATAATTTTAACCCATACAATGTATTGTTGGCTATTGCTACAATATACCCCAGCGACTTAAGACTGGTTTTGTGCTCCATGCCAGGGTCACAAATGTTAAATAGTCATTTGAAATAAAATAAAAAAAATAAAAAGATATTTTAAATGTTAAATTAGAACCACCAGTAGGTGTCAGCAAGTCACTGATAAGTGAGTCATTGCGATTGAACAGAATCATTTAAACGGTTAATTCAAGGAATGAAACACCGTCATTGCTCAGAGTCAGAGACGCAAAACTGTGTATGGTGGCTGTGTTTGGAATTATTTTTGTTGTCGAAATAGAGCAAAAACAGGCAATATGGTGTCTAAAAACGTAAGTCTCTTAATTAACTTCTTGTTTTTTGAACTGTTGTAAAAATAAAAACTACAGGCCTATGTAATCATGGTGATTTTTTTAGAAAAACGGCATTCTTCATGTGATGTTGACTTACTATATGAAATTATATAAATATATACATTTTCTGCTTCTATATCTTCAATTTTGTGATCATTCGAAATGCATGTTAACAGACTGAATCACGCAGTGAAAGAAAGCACTCCAAATGCACGCACTAGTCTAATCTACTAGATTTCACGGCACACTGTTTAGAGTGATTTGTTTGGTTTTTGGCAAAATACTGATAATGTCAAATCGCACATCGTTAAAACAACAATTACTATATTATCGCAGACAATATTGCACACCCTGCACCACTGTCTTTTTGGCCTTTTTTTAAACTGTTAAAGCTTCATTTTAACCACCAATGCAACGATGCAAGTATTTACGTTACCTCTACATGCTTGCGAAGGGTTGATGTCGAGATGTTATAAGCTGCTAGTTCGGTCTCCCGAGGCAAACACAGCTTACACTGCATAATAGAGCATAAACATGGCCAGGGGTTCACTTCATTTCCTTCGAGTTCAACTTCAGCAGAATATGACGGGGTTTGGTTTTCAACTGGGTCTGCACCATTAACGCCTGTCTTGTCCGTCTGCATCTTTCTTGTGATTTTTAGCGCCAGTTTCTTCTTCCGCCCATTATTTACTGCAGTTGTTTCCACGGAGCGATTTTTTTTTTTACTCAGTAACGAATGTGTTTTAAAATGTAGCGAAATACAATACTTAACACAAAATATACTTAAGTAAATGTAAAATTACAGATTAAAAAAATTACTTAAAGTACAAGTACACAAAAAAGCTACTCAATTACAGTAACGCGAGTAAATGTAATTCGTTACTTTCCACCTCTGATGGAATGTTTCTCTAACGTTCTCTAAACTTAAAAAATGGGCATTTTAATCATTCAAATATAGCGTTCTCAAAATTATAGTATGGAATGTTTCTCTAACGTTCTCTAAACTTAAAAAATGGGCGTTTTAATCATTCAAATGTAACGTTCTCAAAATGATAGAATGGAATGTTTCTCTAATGTTCTCTAAACTTAAAAAATGGGCGTTTTAAACATTCAAATGTAACGTTCTCAAAATGATAGAATGGAATGTTTCTCTAATGTTCTCTAAACTTAAAAAATGGGCGTTTTAAACATTCAAATGTAACGTTCTCAAAATGATAATGTTCTCTAAACTTAAAAAATGGTTTTAAACATTCAAATGTAACGTTCTCTAATGTTTTCTCTAAACTTAAAAAATGGGCGTTTTAAACATTCAAATGTAACGTTCTCAAAATGATAGAATGGTTCTCTAAACTTAAAAAATGGGCGTTTAAACATTCTAACGTTCTCAAAAGATTAGAATGGAATGTTTCTCTAAATTCTCTAAACTTAAAAAATGGGCGTTTTAAATTCAAATGTAACGTTCTCAAATGTTCTCTAAACTTAAAAAAATGGGCGTTCTCAAAAATAGAATGGAATGTTTCTCTAGAATGGTAAATAACGTTTCAAATTATGTTTTAAAATAACATGTTCTCTAAACTTAAAAAATGGGCGTTTTAAACATTCAAATGTAACGTTCTCAAAATGATAGAATGGAATGTTTCTCTAACGTTCTCTAAACTTAAAAAAATGGGCGTTTTAAACATTCAAATGTAACGTTCTCAAAATGATAGAATGGAATGTTTCTCTAACGTTCTCTAAACTTAAAAAATGGGCGTTTTAAACATTCAAATGTAACGTTCTCAAAATGATAGAATGGAATGTTTCTCTAACGTTCTCTAAACTTAAAAAATGGGCGTTTTAAACATTCAAATGTAACGTTCTCAAAATGATAGAATGGAATGTTTCTCTAATGTTCTCTAAACTTAAAAAATGGGCGTTTTAAACATTCAAATGTAACGTTCTCAAAATTATAGAATGGAATGTTTCTCTAATGTTCTCTAAAAAAAATGGGCGTTTTAAACATTCAAATGTAATGTTCTCAAAATGATAGAATGGAATGTTTCTCTAACGTTCTCTAAACTTTAAAAAATGGGCGTTTTAAACATTCAAATGTAACGTTCTCAAAATTATAGAATGGAATGTTTCTCTAACATTCTCTAACTTAAAAAAATGGGCGTTTTAAACATTCAAATGTAACGTTCTCAAAATGATAGAATGGAATATTTCTCTAGCGTTCTCTAAACTTAAAAAATGGGCGTTTTAAACATTCAAATGTAACGTTCTCAAAATGATAGAATGGAATGTTTCTCTAACGTTCTCTAAACTTAAAAAATGGGCGTTTTAAACATTCAAATGTAACGTTCTCAAAATGAAAGAATGGAATGTTTCTCTAACGTTCTCTAAACTTAAAAAATGGGCGTTTTAAACATTCAAATGTAACGTTCTCAAAATGATGGAATGGAATGTTTCTCTAACGTTCTCTAAACTTAAAAAATGGGCGTTTTAAACATTCAAATGTAACGTTCTAAAAATGATGGAATGGAATGTTTCTCTAACGTTCTCTAAACTTAAAAAATGGGCATTTTAAACATTCAAATGTAACGTTCTCAAAATGATAGAATGGAATGTTTCTCTAACGATCTCAACTTTAAAAAATGGGCGTTTTAAACATTCAAATGTAACGTTTCTCTAACGTTCTCTAAACTTATAAAAATGGGCGTTTTAAACATTCAAATGTAACGTTCTCAAAATGATAGAATGGAATGTTTCTCTAACGTTCTCTAAACTTAAAAAAATTGGCATTTTAAACATTCAAATGTAACGTTCTCAAAATTATAGAATGGATTGTTTCTCTAACGTTCACTTAAACAAGAAGAAACTACGTTTTTGAACATTAAGTAATATTACATTAGGAATGTTTGCAAATAGTTCTTGGGGTATATATTTGCATATGACTGTTTATGAATGATACAGCAGTGAAATCATCTCTCATTTACGTTGTTTCAGGAAATAAAGAAACTTTACTTTTAAAAGTTTAAGTCTTTATTATGCATTTGTTTATGTACACATTAAGTGATAGTAGCTCAGCACATCTCTGACCAGCCTGCCGTGTTTTTAACTTCAACTTGTTCGGCTAAAATACAAGTCCATGATTCATAATACCTCTTCCTACAGTGAGAAAGTGCATCTGCTGTCGTCTCTCACATCAAAATCCAGCCCCATAGAGCTTGTAAACGATGCTTGATCGCTGCAGATTTATCTCCTGATTCGAAGAGTTATTATGGATTCATATTTTAGACACTAAAAAGGTTTTAATGCTGGATTTGTTTCAGCTTCTGATGTTAATTGATGCACTGGAGTACTGTGGTGTTTTTATCAGACTCTCATTCTGACGGCACCCATTCACTGCAGAGCATCCATTGCGGAGACATTTCTCCACACCTGATGAAGAAACAAACTCATCCTAATCTCGGATGGACTGAGAATGAGCACATTTTCATCTTTGGATGAACTATTCCTTTATCCTTTGACTTGTCAGACACATTTTTACATAAATATCCACATACTGATACAACATTACATTAATATCAACACTCACTGACTTGTGGACTGAAGGAGATATGTGGGCTCCATTCATACATCCAATGATATTTCTGAATGCATTAATGATGTACATTTCTACATCAAAGTACATAAAACCATCTCCGAGATTTTAACTGACAGACATCAGTCCTCTCTGTGTGCGTTTATTTTCAGGGAATTGCACAAAAGCCTGGAACAACTGTCAAGAAATTTGAGAAAATTTATTTTTGAAAATAAATAAACCACAATGCATACAATGTGTTTGATTTTGAATGCAGATCGTTATTGTATGAGACGATGACAGGCTGTATAATATTCCTGAGAGAAAGTAAAGTTGCTGAATTTGTAAAAGTGCTCCCAGTCCAAGCACACACAAAGATATCATTAAAGTGTTTTGTGATGGACAAACCTGTTACAGCCACAAAAAACTCCCAAGAAATAGAAGATAGGATAACTTTGGCTGGATTTTATTCTTTCTTAAAGTGTCTGAAAGTACATATGTTCACATTAACATGACTTTTTCATGCATTAACTAACTATACAGTAAGCATTTGAACTCCTTTGATGATTTTAGCAAATAAAAGCAAAGTATGAATATAGAAATTACCTAATGTCCTTCATAAACACATAATAACAGCCGTCAACTGCTCTAGTTTTCTAAGTGATCTCAGTGAAAGTCTTTTAAGTTCCTCGTGGATCTGAAGAGCTATGATGAACAAAATTGAATTTTTAAGACACAAGATAAAAAATAAATAAAAGACACATATTGGCATTGTTTGACAAATGCTACCATGTGCAAAAAAATGTATTTTTTTTAGAATATTGCTATTTTATAATACAAAAGCACCATTTAATTTTTGTAGCATTCACAGAATCCCACATACTTTGTCCTTCGGTAAAATTCCTTTGCTTAAGTTTCCAAAATTGCTCTTTTGGAGGACGTACTGTCCCGTAGTTGGAGTTCAAGATGAGGGAAAGTTACTTTTAAAAGTAACGCATTACAATATTGCATTACTCCCTAGAAAAGTAACTAATTACGTTAATGACTTTTCATGCGAAGAAATGCATTTTTGCGTAACTTTTCAAATCTGGGCTGGGCTGCTTGCTTGTTTTTAATATAAAAATTTCTAATTTTGGTAAATGTAAAAGCTCTTTCACACCAAAAAATGAAATGAATACGCGTCAGGCTGAAGGAAAAGTAAATTCACGTCTGTAGGTGAAAAGAAGAGTTCAACACTCTTCAGCAATAAAAAACTAATTAAGCACAAATGGTGGTTTATCTAAAGTATCTTTTGCTTATTAGTATAATTGAATTTGATAATTGAATGCAAGTGCACAAATCCATGCTCATATTTAGTCTAGAACTAACCATGTACGGGGCACACAATAAATGCCTCCCAATTTTTCTCAATAAGGGTACAGTAGAGCTCTCAGTGAATAAATGGGAAAAAAGTAACTGGTGTTATATATTTGAAAACTTAACTCAGATATGTTCTTGTAAATTAAAAAGTAATTACTTTACTAGTTACTTAAAATAAATAATCTGATTATTAACTTGCGTTACTTGTAATGTGTTACCCCCAACACTGCTCCTCACTGTCTCAGCTTAGGACAAGCCTTTTTTAAATGCTTCCCTAGATTCCCATATCGGCTGAAAGTCTTCCCGCATGAAGGACAGAGATACGGTTTCTCTCCAGTGTGAACTCTCTCGTGAATTTTTAGCGCTCCTGATTGAGTAAAGCTCTTCTCACAGTGGGAACACTTGTAGGGTTTTTCTCCGGTGTGGATGCGTTCGTGCACTTTCAGTTCACCGGCTCTAGTGAAAGTACTCCCACAGTCCAAACACACGTAGGGTTTCTCACCCATATGAGTTTTCTGATGATCTTTAAACCCATTGAGCCACAGAAAGCTCTTCCCGCAGAATGAACACACGTACCGCCGCTCGTCTTCGTGTATCCTCATGTGCGTCTTCAAATGCACGGCTAAGAAAAACTTCTTGTCGCAGCGCTGACACTGAAAGGGTCTTTCTCCGGTGTGAGAGAGCAGGTGAGTTTTGAGATTGCAGGCCTCTGAAAACCTCCTGCCGCATTCAGGACACTGGTGTAGCTTCTCTCCAGAATGCACCTTCATGTGTCTTTTTAAGCTCCGCTGATGTGTGAAACTCTTCCCGCACAGCATGCATGTGAAAAGCTTCTCTCCGGAGTGGATTTTAACGTGTTCCTTCAGACCTTCCTTCTGCGTGAAGCTCTTTCCGCACTGAGGGCAGGTGTAAGGCTTCTCTCCGGAGTGAATTCTTAAGTGTCTCTTCAGATCTCCTGAACTGGTGAAACTCTTTCCGCACTTGGAGCACGGAAACGGTTTCTCTCCGGTGTGAATTCTTAAGTGCCTCTTAAGGTCTTCTTGTCGTGAAAAACTCCATCCGCACTGAGGACAGGTGAACGGCTTTTCTCCGGAGTGGATTTTGAAGTGATCCTTAAGGCTTCCTTTGCAGGTGAAACTCTTGGCGCACTGAGGACAGGTGTATGGTTTCTCACCTGTGTGGATGATCGAGTGGATCTTCAGGTGTCCTTTACGAGTAAAACTCTTTCCACACTGAGAGCAGGTGAACAGGTTTTTGGCTTCTGTTTTTTCTTGAGATTGATTATTAGCGTTCTGTGAACGACTACAAGACTGTTTCGCATTTATGAACTGATGAGGTTCCTCATTCTGATCTTTCTGCTCCACTTCATTCAGCTCTTGACGTTCCTCTTTCACTTCGATCAGGCCTAAAACATGTTAAATTGTCCAGATCAATTCAAGAATGACAAAATGAAATGTAATCTAAAAATGCTATCTGATCTGGTGTATATATAGCTGCTATAGTTGGTTATTATTATGTAGATGCATCACAGCTAACAAAAATATGCTCTAAGAATGTTCCCAGTGAGTTGTTATGTTTTCTAAACATTCAAAACATCTTGTCCTAAAAATTGTATTCTTAGTTATTTCCAAATGTTAAAGGGTTGTTAATGTTGATAACCAAACAGTTGACGGTGGTCATTGATTTCCATGGTATGGGAAAACTACTATGGAAGTCAGTGACTACCATCAACGTTTAAGTAACAACATTCATCAAAATATCTTCTCTTGTTTTCAACTGCTGAAAGAAATTCATAAAAGTTTGGAATGATGTAGGAGAATAAATGATGAAAGAATTACAATTTTTGGGTGAATTATCGCTTTATGGGAACATTACATTTGAATGTTCTCTTGATGTTCTGAAACAAGTAGTAACATTTAAAAAACATTAGACGAACATCCGACTTAAACGTTTCAGAAAAAGTTCCACAAACAGTGTATAACAAATTTAAACATTAATAAAGTCCAGATAACAATAGGTTACTGTTCATAACCCTGGTTCTCTGAAACATTGAGTGGAATGATCCAGCAATGGGAAGGGCATCCGCGCCTGACCTCTGAAGAAGCATCCAATTGCACCCAGTCTGGCTTTACAGACAGGAGCGTGCGCCCAATGTCAGGTAAGGGGTCGCGCCCCTTAACCGAGCACATAAAGCCCCTGCACATGCTACCTTTACTCAGTGAGCATATTCGCTTCTCGTGCAGCAAGCGGGACAAACTTGGTGGATCTCTCCACTCGATGTTTCAGAGAAGCAGGGTTACGAAACAGTAACCTATTGTTCTCTTTCACCATCTCGTGTTCGAGATGCACCTATGGGAGATATGGACAGCTCCCCGGTTGCCCAATACACTCACAGCGAGCCCCTGTAAGCCAGAGGATGGTCACCTGGAAGGCGGTGCTTGACACATCACGTAGTAACAGACCCCATACAAAGTGAGCATGCAATACCAGCCATCATGCCAAGTTTGGCTGCCCTTGCAAGTTCATCACAATGGTTAGGCAGTTTCATGACGGCATGCAGGCAAGCATACACGATGGCGATGCATACTCTGAGCCATTCCCAGTAACAAATGGCGTCATACAGGGATGCGTCCTCGCCCCCACTCTCTTCAGTATGATGTTTTCAGCTATGCTGACAGACTCATTTCATGATGATGACATTGGCGTTGGTATGAGATACCGTACCAATGGAAAGTCGTTTAACTTGCGCAGACTGCAGGCCAACATAAAAGTCCAGGAAGCCACCGCCCGTGACTTTCTCTTCGCTGGCGACTGTGCATTACATTTCAGCACTCAGTCTGACATGCAGAGGAGCATGGATTAATTCTCCAAAGCCTGTGATGACTTCGGACTTACAATAAGCACAAAGAAGACCGAAGTGCTTTTTCAGCAAGCCCCTACAACACCATACACTGAACCAACCATCATAGTCAACGACAAGAAACTTAAAGTGGCGGACAAATTTGTCTACCTTGGCAGTACACGGTCCCGTCATGTCAGCATTGATGAGGAAGTCAATTATCAGGGCAAGCTCTGCTTTCGGCAGGCTTTATGACAAAGTATGGGAAGACCAAGTTCAAAATATATCACGCAGTCGTCCTGCCCTCCCTACTGTACGCCTGTGAAACCTGGACAGTGTACAGTCGGCATGCCAAACGGCTCAATTCTTTTCACTTGCGCTGCCTCAGAAACATCATGCACATCAAATGGCAGGACACAATTCCTGACACAGAGGTACTCCAGAGATGGAGAGCGTCTTCGCCATGCTCAAGTACTCCCAGCTCAGATGGACAGGACATGTCGGTCGCATATTTGACGGACGCCTACCAAAACGTCTCTTTTATGGAGAGCTGAAGGAGGGCAAACGCTCACAAGGGGGACAAAGAAAGCACTACAAAGACTGCTTGAATGCGTCCTTGAAATGCTGCAATATCAGCCCCGACTCCTGGGAAGATCTTGCACAAGAGCGCCCTGCCTGGCGCACCTTGGTCAGATGTGGGGTGTCAGGATACGAGACAAGTCACAAAGCAGAACAGCAGTATAAGCGCCAGCCCCGAAAGAGCAGATTCGGCACCGCATCTCGGACAAACTCGGTTTCAGCACTAGGGTTGCAAAAAATTGGAAAATTTCCAGTAAATTTCTGAAACTTTCCAGATATTTTAGAAACTTTCTGGGATTTTTGGAAACTTACCGGGATTTTTGGAAAGTTACCGGAAATTTTCCACCCCTTTGCAACCCTATTCAGCACTTGCCTGTCCATTCTGCAACCAAACTTTCAGAGCGAGGATTGGACTCATCAGCTATTTTCGGACCCACAATATCCAGTGACTCGAACGCCAGCGAAGGACGAACAACAACAAAAACATGACATGTGGTAACATCCATACAAAACCTGACAACACTGGAAGCATATATACAATGACATATACGTACATATTTATGAATATCAAATATGTTGTCAGGGAAAGGGGAGGGTAGAAATGACCTGAATAAGCCAGGCTGGCCAACCCAAGTTTAAAAGGTGTAGCAGGCCTAAAGGCACAAGGCTACGAAGAGCCCACGCCTGAGACAGAGTGAGCTACCGGGGTGTGGGTAACATTAAGCCGGTAGTATCTGACAAATGTATGTGGAGAGGCCCAGCTTGAAGCGGCACAGATGTCTTGTAAGGAAACCCCTTTAAATAGTGCCCAGGAGGCCGTCATGCCCCTAGTGGAATGTGCTTTTAGGCCCTCTGGAGGCCACACTCCCTAAGATTCGTATGCCAGAGAGATGGCTTCCACGAGCCAATAAGAGAGGTGTTGCTTAGAAATGGGATTCCCTGTGTTCAGGGTGTCCCAAGAAATGAAGAGCTCATTGCTGGTCCTGTCAGCTGGTCCCTGCAAAACAGGGCACAAGGCATTTAGCTTCTGATCCTCCACAGAGGAGAATGGAGGAGGTTGAAAAGCTTAGAGCTCAAGCACCTCACAAGTGAATGTTGGGAAGCATTTAGGCACAATGGCCGGATTAGGCTTGAGAAAAACCAAATTTAGTGCATGAGGGATAAACAGAGAGTGCATGCAAATCACTGACATGTGTGGCTGATGCCAAGGCCAGGAGCAGAGCTGTCTTGAAAGAAAAACACATATTTATTTACCACTTGTAGTACATCTTGAACTAGGGCTGCACGATTATGACAAAAATCATAATTGTCGAATATTCCCTTAAAATTATAATTGCAATTATTAATTATGATTATCACAATTTACATTGAATGATGTTTATATCATTGTTTGAAGCAACCGCATGCCACATTTTTAGATGCTGAAAACACTAACTGAAAAGCTTGTATTGCTTTTCTATTGTAGCCTATATGCCTCAAACTACACATTGGATTGGTTTCTTCTTTAAATATTTTTTTTTAAATATGCATGGTATTATAATGCTATACTAAAACTAAACACTTAACACTTTTTAAGCACACAGAATAACATAAGTAGATTTTGAACGGTTAATTGCTGGCTTGAACAATTACGATATTGTGGCATCCGTAATTGTAATTGCGATTAATTGTGCAGCCATAACTTGAACCATCTTTCATACACATACTACAAGTGACTAAATATATTTTTTAAATACAGAAATAGTATGTTAAAAGTGGATTTTAGTTCATATGCACAGCATCCCAAAATAGCCCAGTTGATCTTAAGTTTACCTAAAGAATATTTTTTTGCATATTAATTACTGCGTTAAAATAGATCACTTTGAGTACATTATGGAAGTGCACTTGTTTTTCACCAGACTTGGTGCAATTGGATGCTTCTGCAGAGGTCAGGTACGGATGCCCTTCCCATTGGTGGATCTGGAAGATGAGATGATGAAAGAGAACTTCGAACAAACATTCTATTAATGTTGCTCGTAACATTTAGAGAACCTTCTGAAAACGTTCTCTGTTAGTTGAAATATTTTTTTTTACTAAAACACAGTTTAATTCCACAGCTCCGGTGATCTTCTAAGATCTTAAGGTGTGTTCACACCAGACGCGAATGAAGCGAATAAATTGCGCTATCCGCGCATAGTTGGATGCTTGAACATTTTGAGTTTACTCGCTTCATTCGCGCGTGAAATATGCTTCATTCGCTCGTGAAATACGCTTCATTCGCGCGTGAAATACGCTTCATTCGCTCGTGAAATACGCTTCATTCGCGCGTGAAATACGCTTCATTCGCTCGTGAAATTCGCTTCATTCGCTCGTGAAATACGCTTCATTCGCGCGTGAAATTCACTACACAACAGACGCGGATTCGCATCATTGGAGGGGCTTCTGCCAGGCAGCTCCAGTCTCGTTGCAAAATGTATTCCTGTTTTTGTAAAAGTACGAAGTAGTATCGTACAGCTCCGGGTACCCACATACAACCACCATTAATTTGCCTCCGTTCGTAATCACGTCACTGCTATAGCAAGCCCCTGATTGGTTAACGAAACCAATCCCTGATTGGTTAACCTGATTGGTTAACGCGAATATCCGCCAAAGTTCAGATTTTTCAACTCAAGTTATTCGTGAGTCAAATGCCCCAAACGCTCAATTCACGCCGCCTCATTCGCGCGAATAGCGCTGCAGGATTGTCTATCGCGTCTTTGCATTGACTTAACATGTAAATCATTTGCACGTAACGCTTCATTCGCGTCTGGTGTGAGCGCACCTTAAGAATGTGATAATTTATTCAGTCAGCAGTCATTACTGTAGAATAAAAAATAACCACCAACCTCTGTGCTCCTCGGTATCTTCCTCTTCCTGTCTGCATGTTTCTTCATCACTCATATCTTCACTCTCTTCTTTAACAAACTCCATTTTCACAATAATGACGATCTCAGCTGTTAAACCTGTTTTTTTCCTACCTGTTTGGAAGCCTGCGTCAGGTTTGAGATTATGGTAATGTTTGAACGCTTTGAAGCAGCAACGCAAAATAAATCCCAGTTCCTGATGCTGTCATAAACAATGCACTGGACCAACAGCATTTCACAGAAGGCATTACTATATCGTATTATGGCGATGATAATATATACGTTACGCTGAGGGATTTCAGTAAAACTGCAATGCATTAGTGAATTACAGGACACTACTTAAGAATGTTTTGTAACTATTTATACACCGCATATACAAACCTCCCTGCTGCAGCAGCATGGCGTCACACGCGGCGCCCAGCGAAGCAAAATAAAAGTCTTTATCAAATAATTCAAAATGTGTCTCAGAGGGGTATTTACTGGCATGTATTTAAACGTTCAAATATTTATACTAATGCTGATCTGCCAGTGTTATAAGATCAGGGGCTACTATGTCAATACAAGGTGTTTATATCTTCTCTCTCCCTCCAGAAGGTGGCGGAAATGCGCCGATGTTGTTTTGAAACTGCTGTAAATTATAAAGAAGAAGAAACGTGTTTGGATTTCGCGCATCATCGGAGGAATTATCTCTTTATTAACGTGATAAATACATTTGATTTTATGATGTGATTGTGTAAAAGTTCTGTATCTGAGGTGAAACTGTGTGGGAACGCTGCATGTAACGCTACTTTCAGATATAACGTTATGTCCGTTTCTGTAAACATGGCTAAGCTAAGCTAAGTCTGGTTTCCAAACAAGCTGGAGACACTTTACTGTAGAGATGGAGATTATTAAAGAAGAGAGAGAAGAAGAAACCGAGGAACAGACAGGTGGGTGATGATTAATGATTCTTCATTAATAACGATTATTAACAGCATGTCACAGTGTTTGTTTAGAAAGCCTTTAACTCATCCCTGTGTCTCAAACTTTAATTTAATACATAAATAAATAATGAGCTTAATACATTAATACTGAACTAATGTAATATTCCCGAAGTCGTCTATATTTGTGTACACTTGTTTTTTACCCCCATTTCATTAAGTACTCTAATTGAACCGTAATCAGTTGAAATAATTAAATTTTATTTAAAAGTGACAAAATATTTAAAATGTATTTAACCCTCATAACACATTTGGTCTCTTTTGATGCATATATTCTGAAAAATGCATAGTTCTTTTGTAAGGAATCCATCAAAATACATATTTATTATATATATATTTATATTTTAGGTTATTTAAAAATATTTTTAAGAGATAAAGTTTCACATTATGGTCATATTAGGTGTCAGAAATAGTTACATTAGTGTCTAAAGACACGTATTTAGCCTTTTCACACACATTTTGGACTGAGTTTTGTTGATAAACATGAATATGTACTGATGAATATGAATATGTACTGATGAACCACCTCCGCATGAAACACTGATCACTTTTTTTAATCAGAGTTAAATTAAAATTAATATATTTTGTAATATTTATGCGGTTTTGTTAGAAATAAACATGTAGGTTTCATAAATTTAGGCTGTTTTGAACAATAATGAGTTATGATTAAATGTTCTTGTTTTCTTAGATGTATATTTTCTTGTTTTATGTTCTGATATCTCATTAATATTGAAATAATGAGTTATAAATAATGAGTAGTTATTGATCAGATATAGCTAATGAACCCAGAATGAAAAAATAGTCTACATATTTTTTTATATATATTTTATTACTTAAATTAAAAGAGATATTTTTTTAATCACATACACGTTTTGTCATTTAACATTTATTAATATAACTTCAAGATTTATAAGAAGTGTGTTTTTCTACCTCGAAGTGAGATATTGTTCTGTAAATCCTCTATATGTCTATATGTCATGTATGATTAATCGCGATTAATCACATCCAAAATATTTTTTTTTTGCATATTGTATATTTAATATGTATATATATATAAATACACTCACATACAGTAAATATTTGCATGCATATTTATATTATATATAAATATATTTGGCATATTTTTCATGAATATATACATGCATACATGTGTATTTATATATGCACACGTACATATATTATGTAAACAAACTTTTATTTTGTATTTGACAGCACTGTTGTGTAAACGGTGTCATCTTAGCCTTCGGTACAGTGTAAGATTGTTAATATTGTGAGGAAAGATAGCGTTTGTTTTAATTTTGCGCACTGATTTTTGACCATTTGCTGTTTGTTTTAGAGAACGACTCGGAGGATAAACATCAGGAGGGGGTAATTAATGCAGAAAAATCGAAAAAGAAACCCTCGCAAGGAGTCTATAATGCCTTCGTCTGTCCCGAGTGCAACAAGAGTTTCACACATAAAGGACACTTCAATGAACACGTCAAGATCCACTCCGGAGTCAAGCCCTTCAGCTGCCCGCACTGTCAGAAGAGCTTCACCTGTAAAGGACACCTGAAGCGCCACGTTCGCATCCACACCGGAGAAAGACCTTATGCATGCAATCAATGCGGGAAGAGCTTCAAATGCGCCACCAACCTCAAAGACCACCAGCGCTCGCATTCAGGTGAAAGGGCTTTCGAATGCCAGCAGTGCGGGAAGAACTTCATCCTGGCGTCCAACCTGAAGGCGCACCTGAAGATCCACACCAACGAGAAGCCCTACGTGTGCGCCGTCTGCGGCAAGGGCTTTCTGCGGCTGGGCTGCTTCAACGATCATCAGAAGATCCACACGGGAGAGCGAGCGCACATGTGCTTCGAGTGCGGAGACACCTTCACCAGATCCAGCGCTCTGAAGCAGCACCAGAAGATCCACAGCGGAGAGAAGCCCTACAGCTGCTCGCACTGCGGGAAGGGCTTCACTCACTCGGGAGCGCTGAGGAGACACGAGCGCGTTCACACCGGAGAGAGACCGTACCTGTGCGGCGCCTGCGGGAGGAGATTCACTCAGTCCAGCGACCTGCAGAACCACAGAAAGAAGCCCTGTCCCATGCTGCCTCGCTCCGAGCAAACCCCGACACCGTCTAAAGACTAGATGCAGTCTGATGTGAAGAGTATACTTGCCGCATTATGCATTTTTGAAAATGACCTTAACGTTTCTCGTTTACTTTGAATGGAGTGACGTCAAGCGTTGCCGAACTGAATTGTGGGTCCGTTGAAAGCATTTAAACTTTTTAAGCACCAACGCAGGTGTCAGCCAATCAGATCGCCTTATGCAAATACCCTTGCACAGACGCCAGCCAATCGCATTCATGCAACACCAGAACACTAATGGTGCTTTTCCACTGCACGGTACGGTTCAGTACGGTTCACTTTTGGGGGGTTTTCCACTGGGTACTGTACCTGGTAATTTTAGTACCACCTCGGCCGAGGTTCCAAGAGATCCGTACCGTTACCAAAACGTGACGTGTAAACTCTACTGATCACTGATTGGCCGGAGAAAATCATCATTACTGCGTCACTGAACTTGTGACACGAGACCCAACATAGACCCGCTAGATTTAAATCAGCACCGCCAGCGAAGGAGCGGACGCAACTTCTGTATCAACCCAAAACATGTCTGTTTCGTTGTCTGTTGAGGAGACGTTCCTCTCGTTGATAGCCGAGGAGCGGATCCAGCGAGAGCTTGATGAAAAAGTCTTATGTATATACTTTGTATATTTTTAGAGTATGTTTTCTGTTTATATTTTTACTTTGTATCTGTGTTTTGCTTCAATTAAAAACAATCTGATCAAATAAGTGTACCTCCAGACTATATTAAATATGTATTATTGTATGAGCACGTAATGAACCTCTAGAAAAAGACAAATGATTAATGCCATGATGATACAAACCAACACATAAATAAAAAAACAAGGGATACATTGTACATTTGGTAAATATTCAAAAGTTTATTGATAATTCACTTTACAGAACATGCTACATTAATAGTTAACTAATCAAGTAACGCAGCACACCTGCCCTCCTCCTCTACAGCCTGTGGCACTGCTGGGGGGGGGGGGATCCCAAGCATTCTCATAGGCCTCTTCATTGCTGTTAAAAACATCCACATGCCGAGAATAAAGAACACATTCCGTCGATATGCTCCTTTGTTGTGTGTTTGTTTGTGGCGCGTTTACGATAAAGTCACGGCAGTAGAGGGGGCGCAGCTATAACGACACGTGAATAATCCCGCCCACTCTAAAGCGGCACTAAACTGCCGTGGAGACGCAAAACCGAGCCGAACTGAGTCGTACCACGCAGTGGAAAAGCGTTATAATGTGATTGGCTGTTGACACTATGACGGTCGCGCCAGCACCTAGCTTCAGACACGCCCTCCGTCAAGCATCGACGCCTCGTGTGAATGTACCGTAACTGCTCTAAGTGAATGAAAACATCCTGCAAAGTCTTAAATCTGAAAGCGCACCGTGTATGAAGTTACTGGCAGAACACAAGCAGAACGACTTCTTGTGTAAATCGCTCGTTAAGTCATTTTGAATTCCACGTAAGCTTTCGAATTAATTAAAATGTTGGTATTTTCCAAATGTTAGTTATGAAAGAAACATAAACCTGATCTGTAATACGCGTAAACGTGTTATTTCAAACTGACGACACTTAATTTTGATGCACTGCCATTATAATATATTACATTTTCTAAATAATGTTGTACCAGTTTTTAATATAGTTGATAAACTGTTTAGCTGTGGGCGCGTGTCACTTTTACCCAGCCGTCCAATCAGTGGAGGAGGGGGGCGGGACAAATACCACACCGACCAATCATCATACTTCTACAACAATAGAGAAGTTAATATTACCGGTTTACTGTGTTTTTATATTCAGTGATATTCTTCAAAATGAGATACTAGTAATACGTTACTGCTGTGAATGTACCTAATCATAGCCACCAAAGCGCTCTCTAGCGCCGCCATCTGGTCGTTTTCAGAAGAGCGTCAGACATTTTTCAGCTGGCCAAAAACACACATTATTGAACTTTTGGCATATTAGTCTTTTTTTCATTTATGCAATATATATCTGAGAATGTAGTGCGGAATAGTTCTGGACACGCAATCCGCGTAGCTGTAATTGCTGGGCGGGATTATGCTAATTGGGAATGAGCTGCGTACATGATTTATGAATGATTGGAAGTCACTAACACATGCATGTTTAACTATCAAATCGGACGTTTACGAAGCATGTGTGAATCCAGAGGAGAGTTTTAGGGACGGTTCGTATTACGCGCAATTTATTCCTATATTTACGAATGTCTCAAAAGAAAGAGTCGACTCTGAATCATTGAAACGAGTCGTTTTAAAACCAATCCCTATTTGACGTCAACATGAAACATTAGCATACATTTTAGTATAAAATCTTTCACATTAACATTAAACAATGTAACAAAAATTACATTAAATTAAGTACAAAAACAGGTTTGGGAATTACCTGCATAATTATAATTACCTCGTTTATAGTAAACGAGTTATTCAATATACTTTTTTCACTGCAGTTTTGTTAAATAATTGCTGTTAAACGAATATATTTGCAAAACTATTTTACAAATCACAGACCAGGAGTTGTAATATTTAGATTTTTTTTCTATCCTTAGAAATCTGATATTTAGAAATCAATATGATAAACAATTTGGTCAAACAATCTTAATGTATTTATTAGAACTGAATGAAAAGAAGAAACATTAAAGCTGCAGCACTGTGAGAACTTATACATTATGGATTTGGTATTTACTATTAAATATGGTTTTAAAAAAGACTCATGTGTCACATGGTTTCCACACCGGTGTGTATCAGTGCTCAGAGCCCTGGCTGGACATTAGCTGGTCTTTGGGCTGTTATTAGTGATATTTGATGTGCATTTGCCTCAATATAGTTTTGAATTGTATTTATTTAGCTAAAGATGAACTGAATAGATTTAGTGTTGTAAGAACACATATCACAATTGCACCATGCTTGCTCCATGATGAGACCATGAAGAAAGAGCTCTGCTCTCCATTTTGCTCAATATTTCAATTTATGTATATTTTATTTTTCTCCTAATTGTTATTGTGGCAGCCATCTCTTGTAACAGTTGTGGTGATATGTTCTTGCCTGAATAGAGCAGGTTGTGCAGTTCTCTTTGGTGTTTTGTAATGGTCAAAGTCTGAAGGTCTTGTGTTTTTTATCCCTGATTATTTTGGGTTTGGTGAGAGTAAGACTGCGCTCTTCTCCCGTGAGTCTCGGTGTCATTATATGTTGTTATCTCACTGCTGATGAGTCTGGGTATAAAGTATTTTACAACACTCTTCTGGAGAGCCCGTGCTGTTATTGTCACACTGTGTGTTTATATATTGAGATATATTATAGATTAGGATTTTTGGAAACATTTTAGCATAGGGACCAACTATTAACTATTGCTTATTAGCATGCCTATTATAATTAACGAGCAACATTGTTTAATAATGGCTGTAGTCAGTGTCCAATCTTGGGCAACGGATTCTTATTTTGTGGCCTAACGTTAGTGTTAACGTTAATGTTATATCCATGTCACGTATTGGCTCCGTACGTTTGAACTGGGGTGTTGCTCCTAAAGTATAGGAAATCATGTTTTACACCGATTAATGGCTAAAAAAGGGTTCATTTTAAAACTATTTAACGTTAGATTTGCCGTTGAACTGTTCAAAAAGTGTTTTTTTCACACATCTGTGAGGACCTGACGCGGCGATCTGCAGGACATTCCGCGCTAATCTAACGCTACAGTAATCACTGGCACGCATATGTATCTTATTTAAATAAAGTCCCTTGAACATAATCATTCCTCATAAAATCAATAATCAATGTCCAAGTGTGCAAGACATAAAGGAGCGATGGCCAGCCCTGTTTCAGCCTTGAAGTGAGTTAATCATATTTAGAGACCAAAAGGAACATAATGTATCTGAAAACCCCTCAAAACATGTAAGAATTGTTTTCTCTCATTCTGTATTTCAGGTGAATACAGCATTTCAAAGAATAATCACTTTGCAGCTGGAAGCTAAATTGGTCCTCATTGGATCTTCACATCACAAGCGGCTGACACTGTTTCTTGCTGAAGGAGGAGCACTTGGAGAAAGACTGAAAACTGAGATCAACTACTAAAGGTACCGTTTATAATGAAGCATGCAAGCCATTTGGCTACTTGTTGTTTTATGTAAGGGTGAGAGGAATTGTTAATTCTTGTATTTTTCTTCATGATCAGCAGGTAGTACTTCCCTATCTACTGTAAATTAAATATTAAACGTGATGATATTTAGGTACTTAAACAAAAAAAGCTGACAGGACAACAGTTCAGTGAGGTTATGTTTAGTTGCCTTGAGTTAATTTATTGGATTTTCACAGATAAATTTAAGTCATATTTATCTATATATAAGTTTAATTTAAATTATAGTAACAACTGTTTTTGGCAATAAAGCAGAAGCGTGTAATTAATCTTTAACGTCTGTGTCTGTTATTCACATCTGAAATCATATTTAAATTATTTTAATCCATTTATTAAAAAAAATGTTAAATCAAAACAATTATTTTAAGTAGTATTCATTAGCATAGTGCTCCAATGAAAACATTATTTTTGTTTAAATTGTACTTAATATTTTTGTGTGCTATTTGCTTCTACTTAATTTGAATGGCTAATTTTTAAGGAGCTCGTTTGATTAATTCTAACTCAATTCTCAATAGTAGTTGAATTTAATTAATAATATTGCTTGTAATCTGTTAACACAATTTTATTGAGTAGATGTAGTGTATTATTTTTACAGCGCTGCACAGAGGAATAAAACACATCACCTTTGTTCATCAAGTAGAAGATTTATTTATATCACAGAACTGAACATTGAACAAAATCATTACAATTTTATTACAAATGAAAATATCAATTATTAATCATCATTATTATTAATATGATTAACTGAATGACTGATTTTAATTAACACAAATGTAGGTTGAGCTCAGCAGGACTCACACACACTGATCTGTCTATATGAGGATTTATTAACACATTTATTCTGATTCATGTTATTTCACTGACAGAAGTTCAGCTGCAGTATTAATGTCATGAAGAGAAAATAAGAGACTCTATAACATCTCACTGTTACTGATTTATCATGCAGCTCAAAGCATTATGGGTATAATCTCTCGTCAGTCTATTCTGATTCATCAACACAGTTTCACTGATGATCCAGAACCAAACCCAAACCCAGGATAGAGCGTCTGAGTGAATGTGGTCTGGACTGTGTGGATGAGGCTCATTGTGTCAGAGACGCTGTAGAAGGACAGAGTTCCTGCTCCGTGATCCACAAACACTCCTATTCTGCTGCTGATGGGCTTCACAGAGAGATCAGACTCTGTGTTATTGTGTATGAATGAGTAACTGGAGGGAGAGCAGAACAAACTCCAGGACTGATCATTAGATCCAAACACACACTCAATACCGTCTCCCTTCCTCCTGATGCTCTTATATGACACTGATATAAACACATAATCTCCACTCCACTCCAGCTCCCAGTAACAGCGTCCACACACACTCTCTCTACACAACACCTGATAATAATAATCAAATCTGTCTGGATGATCAGGATACGACTGATCTGTGTCAGTGTCAGTAATCACTCTGTTTCTCTCAGACAGACGGAGGTGATTATTCACTGTGTTCAGATCCAGAGAGAGCTGATGGGAATCTGATGGAGATAAAACACATCAGAATCAGGAATTATGAATCTGATCTTTTCATGTATCTGAACTCTTCATGTTCAGTGTATCATCAGTGTCTCAGTACAGATGACCAGATATCTGTGCTAATCATCATTTACATCATCAATTATAAACTCTTCTACCCCTTACGAAACAAAAATATATAATAACATACTGCAAAATATAATGTGATACATTACACAATACATTTCCATATATTGGAAACTAGTGCTTATATTTTTCAATATACAGCAGTATATGCATTGACAATATATGGCTATATATTTAGAAATGAAGACAAAACTAAATATTAATAGTTTGATCCTTTGAGTATATATTGCTCATAAATGTTCCCATATAAATGTGAATGTATGAACACACATATATAATACACACATTCACTGAATGAGTTACAGCAGATTTCTAGTTCCCAGCATGCTTTGCTTCTGACTGTTAAAGGAGAGTAAAAGGGTTCAAATTAAGTGTTATTTCATGTGTTTTTGCTCAATATTAATATGGGGGATATCTGCAGAGGTGGAAAGTAACGGATTACATTTACTCGCGTTACTGTAATTGAGCAGCTTTTTTGTGTACTTCTACTTTTTAAAGTATTTTTTTAATCTGTAATTTTACTTTTACTCAAGTATATTTTGTTTAAAGTATTGTACTTCGCTACATTTTAAAACACATTAATTACTGAGTAATAAAATGGAAACTACTGCAGCAAATAATGGGCAGAAGAACAAACTGGCGCTAAAATCACAAGAAAGATGCAGAAGATCAAGACAGGCGTTAATGATGCAGACCCGGCTGAAAACCAAACCCGTCGTATTCTGCTGAAGTTGAACTCGAAGGAAATGAAGTGAACCCTGGCCATATTCATGCTCTATTATGTAAGCTGTGTTTGTCTAGAGCAGTGGTCTACCAGTAGATTATATTGACCATATAACTACCAGTAGCTCGTGGTCTGATTGGAGGAAGCTCGCCAAGACATACTTGACATGTCGGCCATGAGGTTATTTTAATTATCCCGTTTCCTATTTTAATTATCATTAAACTCGTATTTGATTCGTTTTGACGGTAGTTTCGTTTTGTGGGAAAACATGACTGAAGGCTGACTGCTGAGGGAAATTATATTAAAGTATGATTTAATTATTTGTATGAATACATAATAGGAAACCGACTGTCTTCGGAAAAGTTTAGATTGCATTTGCTTTCCATCTTCCCTCCATGTAATGCATAATAAAATAGTGTTTAGAAGCTGTGTTTACAGAAGTTACCGTGGAGACAGTTCTGTTCTGCAGTTCATATGTACTCAGGGGCAGCGCTAGGGGTGGGTTAAGGGGGCTGAAGCCCCGAGTGTTTTCAGAAAAGCCCCGGATGTTTTTATTACCATGCCCTGTACGCACCATCATCACTGAGTGTTCACGCGCATTAAAATCACGAAGCACAGTTTACTCCCGTCAGGAACCGTCCACTGAAGCTTGTACTTCTGACTGACATGTAAACTGGCCATGAATCTTGCCATCGATAAGATCACTTGAAGATCTTGCGGTGCATCGGTCAAATTAGTTCCCATTCAGTTGTTGTTACTGAGCCCTGTCACTTTGAAGCACCACATAGCCTATATATAGTATTAATTATAGTATTATATTATATACATACACGGCTTTTCTAGGAGACACTCATTTAGAGGGATTATATGGTCTGTTAGCATAGTCTATGACAGACTTTTCTTCATGTCAGGGCAACAATTCAATAAAATATAAGTTCATTTTAAATGGCTTCAATTGTAATATTGTCTTTTGCTCTATTTCACTAACAAAACATGTTTACAAATAAAGCCCAGGGCTCCAGACTGACACCATTTGTTTCTATTGTTTAATGTTTCTATATTCCACTTTTTATATTTCAAACATAAATCTCATAACATTATTTATGCAATAGGGTGTGTGCAGTCTAAATGCATTTACAAGTGCTCAAAAAATAAGTGTATAGAGGCTCTATAATAGAGCCCTGAATGTTTAATCATACTTATATATATATATATATATAATTTATATTATACCTTATATATTAATTATAATTATGAGTCCCATATTTTTGTTCAGACCAATGCAAAAATCGGACCAAATTGTTAAATCTTAACTGATCGATGGAACAGAGGCTACCTTGTTATCAGAAGTGTTGAGATTTTTAGGATGCACATTAGCTTAGGAAGAACTGTTTATGGATGTTTATCATTTAATTTATCATTCTGGCTAATTATAAAATAATAATAATAATAATACTATACTTATACCATATTGCCTGTTTTCAACAACAAAACAGTTTTTAACGGTGTTTCGTTCTTGAATGAATCAACTGTTTAAATGATTCGGTTCAATCACAATGACTCTCATAAGCCTAAATGATTAGTTTGGCTGGATCCGATGTGTTTAATTAGGGTTATAAATAGTGCAGGGCTGTGCCCCCCCCCCCCCCAGGAACTGAGTTTGATACGCTTGGTCTATCCCATTTTTTATTCCTCCCACTGTTAAAATGTAACTAAGTAATTTTTACTCCGAGTATATTTTAAATGAGCTACTTTTTACTTTTACTTGAGCAGATTTTTAGACTGGTACTTATGAACTTGTACTTAAGTAAATGTTCATTAATGTAATGGTACTTTTACTTGAGTAGATTTTTAGACTGGTACTTATGAACTTGTACTTAAGTAAATGTTCATTAATGTAATGGTACTTTTACTTGTACTTAAGTAAATGTTCATTAATGTAATGGTACTTTTACTTGAGTAGATTTTTAGACTGGTACTTATGAACTTGTACTTAAGTAAATGTTCATTAATGTAATGGTACTTTTACTTGAGTAGATTTTTAGACTGGTACTTATGAACTTGTACTTAAGTAAATGTTCATTAATGTAATGGTACTTATGAACTTGTACTTAAGTAAATGTTCATTAATGTAATGGTACTTTTACTGGAGTAGAATATTTTCGTACTCTTTCCACCTCTGGGTATCTGTTAGTGTTTAATGTTGTATTATTGTGACGTGTAAAAGGGTTTCGGGTGTGTGTAAGTTTGTGGGGTTATTGTGCAGAAGAGTAGATGATCATTACATGATATATTACTTTATTTATAAACTAATGTTAGAGCACTTTTCAGCACAGTGACAGTCTGTTCACTAAGTGTTTAGTATGAGTACGTCTGTGTATAAGTGCTATATTTTTAAAATGAAACAGTATATCAAAATATGTTAAATATAATAAATATACAGTATCTCCATATATGTGTGTATGTACTGCATGAGTAAATATATGTTTAATATATTTGTACACATGCAGTACCATATTTTATCTATATATTATAAAGTATATTACTGAATATAAAAGTACACATATTGTGATATATATATTTTCACATATTTTTCAAATAAGAAAAGAAATTCCATGTACTATTTAATATATCATAATATATTTAAAATTAATTGTATAATTTTAATATACCAATGTTGTTTAAATATACATATATTAGAAATATATTTTCTTTGTGTGAGGGACAGAAGAACATGAACACACTCGGTAGTTTTCTGTGTTTTCTTACTGACTTATGTAGGAAGTGGTTCCTGGTCCTGCAATGTTGGTGAATGTGACTGTGAAATCAACAGACATAAGTGTGATTCTATATCCTGCATCCATTCCTAACACATTTCTTTATGTTCTCCATATATGAGATTGTACTGGTTTCTGAGACATGAATCTCCAGACTTTACCTCTGTCTGAGATCTTCTTAGCTCCTCTTTGCAGAAATTCCAGATTGTCTCTCAGCTATGAACAGCTCTCTCAGATTCAAAAGAGACGAGAGAACTAAAGTATATTACGTCTGAATCAGGAGGTGCTGAGAGAGACTGGAAATTACAGAAAACAGAAATCAAAATCATCACTCCACACACATGCCGCTTATACAAGTGAAAGAAAAGTTCTGATGAGATCATTTGAGCCGAAAGAAAAAAAGCCATTCATCTCTTTCAGAAAAGTCTATAAATGATTATATAATAACACACTTATAAAATTGTTGCTCTATATGTTCTTCTATCTGTGTTACCAGCAGATTTCAAGTCAATACTCTGTTCTTCTAATCTGTGTTAAAGCGCTCAAGTCCACTAACCCTGTTCTTCTAGATCTGTGTTGCCTGCAGGATCTGCTCAAGTACTACCCTGTTCTTTATTCTGTGTTATGCAGGATCTGCTATCCACTATGACCCTGTTCTTCTAATCTGTGTTACCTGCTATCTGCTCAAGTTACTATGACCCTGTTCTTCTAGATCTGTGTTATGCAGGATCTGCTAGTCTAATATGGCCCTGTTCTTCTAGATCTGTGTATGCAATTCAAGTCCACTAATGCTGTTCTTCTAGATCTGTGTTACCAGCAGGATCTGCTCAATCCACTATGTTGTTCTTAATATCTGTGTTATGCAGATCTGCTATCCACTGATCTGTTCTTCTAGATCTGTGTTACCTGCAGGAACTGGATGTGATCCTGTGTGTGTGAAAGCTGCTCCAGCTAGGTCTCTCCTCAAATCATATTTTCTCGCTCCAGTGTTCTTGTGACTCACTTCTTTCTTTTCCTGATCTCAGATCAGGTATAAGCTCAGAGCGGCTTCTCTCAAGACGGATGAGCTGTAAAATCCTCTCACTGTCCTCCACTGCTGTCTGTGCAGAGCGCTGTTAGGACACACAATGTCAGGCTTCAGTTTTGAACTGAGTCTGAGACAAACTTCTCTTCTTCTCCAGACTCACCTTATGAGACTCCACCGCCTCTCTCAGCTGCTGGAGATCTTTCTCTCTCTGCTGGATTCTCTGCTGGAACGTCTTCTGCGTCTCCTTCAGCTGCTTCTGCAGGACAAACACATGATAGTGAATCTCACAGAAAACTACTGGCACTAAATCACCATGTGAACAGATGAATCCAGGAAAAGTAGGGTGAGGCAGTTTAAAGGTTAATTATCTGAATTGATAATCAATGGCTGTACGTTCAAACTCCAGAAGTTAAGATTGATAATTTACTACCATCTTTCATGAATTATCATGTGTGATTAAGGCCTTTTTCACACTACAAGTGTAAGTATTATGAAAGTGAAACTGACAGATGTAGAGCTTCACACTGACAGTGTTTCTGTGTAATTAAACTGAAGCTCTAGATAGAAAATAAATGACTGATGAGAAGCTATAAATGGCTAAAATCTTCTGTATTCAGTCAGATTTACTGAACATAAAGTGTTTGTGCAGCTGCTGTTCATTTCTGCTGTCGTGTGCAGTGTGAATGCTGTAAACTGTTAATATGGTGCTGATATAAACACATATGAAACGAGTGTCAGCAATATTTCATCAGTGTCTAGTGTTAAATACCTGTTTCTCTGTCCTCTGTGCTGCAGCTGATACAGTGTCGTGGTTTTTATGTTCATCCATCGTACACAGCATACATATACATTTCTGATCAGTGCGACAGAAAACCTCAAGGAGCTTCTCGTGTTTCTGGCAGATCATCTCCTGCAGTCGTCCAGTGGCTTCAGTCAGATTGTGTCTCTTTCCTTTAAACAAGCTCTCATGTTGTTCGAGGTGATTCTGACAGTAAGAGTTCAGACACACCAGACAGGACTTGACGGCTTTGTGTTTTCTTCCAGTACAGACGTCACACTGAACATCTCCAGCTCCAGCAGGAACCACACTTTGAAGTTTAGTCGTCTTCAGTTTCTCCACCATTTCAGCCAAGATGGTGTTTCTAGCTAAAGCAGGTCTTGTACTGAAGGCGTGTCTGCACTGAGGGCAGCTGTAGACTCCCTTCTCATCCTCCAGATCCCAGCAGTCTGTAATACAGCTCTTACAGTAACTGTGTCCACACTGGATGGCCACTGGATCCTTCAGGAGATCCAGACACACCGGACACAAGAACTCATCCTGAGAAATTCTGGCTTCTGCCATTTTACTGCACTAATACAGAGACACAAACACACAACAGCTCAGCCACACTTCAGTTTCTCTTTCCCTGAACTCACGTGATTCCTGGTTATGTGTTTGAGTGACGTGTGCAAAACAGGCGTGTCTTGTGAGTCAAAACAGGTTCCCTATCGATACTCCACTCGTACTGCGTCTTATAAGACGCATATGGGAAAATGTCCATTTTCTCTCCTAAAAGACTTATTTAATCACGCAGTGAAACTGCACGACTATTGGTTCGTGCAGTGGTAGAAAAACGAACCAATGAGTCGGCAGCGGAGCTGCACGAACCTATTGGCGACGATTCCCTCCAGTTCCCGCCGAAATGGGCGGGGTATCTGGCTATATAAGCGGTCGTTTCGCCATAGGATCCTCAGATTTTTTCTCCTTCAGCGACGACGACTTCGTCTACACTGACCCGGAAGACTACTCGCCGTTGACACGCCTCGCAGTAGGACCCAGCGACCTCGATCTACTCGGCTGATCCGCCTTCTACGCGCCCCAGCATCGCAGCAGTTCTGGTCCCGTTCGCTGCCGCCATCCGGCGATTATCACGTAAGTCTCTAAAAGAGCAAATCGGCGTTTTAATGCCGCGCCGTTACTGCGGTTCGTGCAGGTCTCCCCTGCACGCCGATGACGGTCACAGCGAATGTGTTTTCTGCATGGGGAAATCCCATGCGGATGCCGCGCTCGCTGGTTCTGATTGTTCTCACTGCGAGAACATCAGTCTCGCCTCTCTGCGCGCGCGCGCATCGCTTTCTTTTCAAAGCGATGCCGCCCCTCGCGCCCTCCCGTTTTCTTCCCACAGGGACCTGTGAGGAAAAAACAGCGGGGCAGAGGTTCTCAGCGCCCGGTTGAAAGCGAGCTCGCGCCGGCTCAGACCCCGCGTGCCTCGTTTTCACCACATAAAAGGTTTCTCCCCGTCCTTTTCTTGAAACATGACCAGCGTCCCTCTGCAAACATGAGCGATCTGGTCTCGTTCGGGGAAGTGATGATGAGCTACTCGATGACAGCATGTCACTGATAGCTTCAGATGCTGAGGAGCTGTCGGGCTCTGTGACTGACCCCGCCCCCTCAGGTTTGAACCGCGCCCAGCGCCGCCAAAGCCGGGATGGATGCCGAACTTTTCCGTGTCCTCTCAAAAGCGGTTGAAGAACTGGGTTTTAGAGTGGTCTCCACCAGAGGAGCCCTCTCGCAGCCGTCTAGATGAGTGGTTTCTGCCGGGGCGCCGTCAGGCCCCTCAACAGCGACCATCGCCGTTCTTCCCTGAAGTTCACGACGAGCTCACGAGATCTTGGCGCTCCCCATATTCTGCCCGCCTCCGTACTTCCGCTTCATCCGCCCTCACTACCATTGACGGCGCTGAAGAAGAGGATATGAGAGGATGCCTCAACTAGATGAGTCAGTGGCTGCACATCTCTGCCCACCCACTGCCATCGGCTGGAAGGCGGAGGCCAATCACCCGTCCAAGCCATGCAGGACCACTTCAGCGCTCGCTGGACGCTCCTACGCTTCAGCTGGACAGGCGGCTTCGGCGCTACATTCTATGGCGGTCCTTCAAGTTTATCAGGCCAAGCTCCTCTCTGCCATAGATGAGTCTGAGCCTGATCCTGCGACTCTCAGGGAGCTGAGAAGCGCAACGGACCTGGCTTTGCGAGCCACCAAGATTACCGCCCAAGCCATAGGAAGGTCTATGCCAACCTGGTAGTGCTCGAGCGCGACACACTGTGCTCACGCTGACGGACATCAAGGACGCGGACAGGGTCTCCTTCCTTGACGCTCCAATTTCTCCCCAGCGGCCTCTTTGGACCTGCGGTGGAAGGTTTCGCTGAGCGCTTTACGGAAGCACAGAAGGCGTCACAGGCTATGCGACACTTCCTGCCCAAGCGCTCCAACCCAGCAGCTGCTCAGAGTCGCCCCAGGACTGCGCCGACTCAGCAGCCTGCGAGACCTGCACCTGCCGTTCACGCCCCTCAGCCTGCCAAAACTCAGCAGCCGCGAGGGCGTTCGCGATCAGCCAGACGCTACCCCCTTCCGAAGCGTCAGGGCCCCCGACCCAGGATAGTGTTGGACCCTGCGCCCCCAGCGTCCTCCTGATCTGCAGGACAGGAAGAGGAGAGGGTCGAGTCCCGCCACGGCCGGACCGCCCACCAAAAGGCCTCTAATGGGAACCCTCTTGGCACCCCGTTCTCTTCCGGGTGCAGAGGGCATTGTGTCTGTTGCTACTGGTTCCGTACAAGCGACCATGCAACTGTCCGCTGTGATAGCGGAAAAAATAAAACACAAAAATTCTCAAAAAAAGAGCAATTTCCCTCTTCCGTCTCTCACGAGTGCCCTGCCTCCGTGCAGCCGGCCACTCGAGTTTATCCAACCCCTTGCCACGCGGGCCGAGGCCTGGCAGGCCATCCCGGAGTGTCAGAGTGGTTATGGGGATAATAAAACGAGGTTATTCACTACAATTCGCTCGAAGACCCCCGCGTTTCAGCGGCGTGGTCTCCACCTCGGTGCAGGGCGAGAACGCTCGCGTTCTGCGCTCGGAGGTGATGACGTTGCTGGAAAAAGGAGCCATAGAAATGGTTCCTCCAGCTTTGAGCGAGTCAGGCTTTTACAGCCGTTACTTCCTCGTCCCCAAAAAGGATGGCGGCCTCAGGCCCATCCTCGATCTCAGACGCCTGAATTACGCCCTCATGAGACGGCCGTTCAGGATGATCACGCTGAAGCAGATCCTCTCGCAGATTCGCACAGGGGACTGGTTCTGTTCTCTGGACCTGAAAGACGCATACTTTCACATCCAGATAGCCCCCCGTCACAGACGATTCTTGAGATTCGCCTTCGAGGGAGTGGCTTACCAGTACACGGTCCTTCCCTTTGGGCTGTCTCTGGCCCCCCGTACTTTTACGAAGTGCATGGACGCGGCTCTTTCCCCTCTGAGACAGATGGGAATCCGCATTCTCAACTACCTCGACGATTGGCTCATTCTGGCCCAGTCAGAGGTGGAACTACTTTCACACAGAACCCTCATCCTCACCGCACACACTTAGAGTGCCTGGGGCCTGGGTCCAATTTCACCAAGAGCGTACTGTCCCCCAGCCAACGAGTATCGTTCCTGGGTACGGTCCTGACTCGTCTCACATGAGAGCGGTGATAGCGCCAGAACGCGCTCTGGCCATCAGAAACTTGCGGCCACCTTCAAGAGCGACACCGCTCGCCCACTCAAGGTGTTTCAGAGAATGCTGGGCCTTACGGCCGCAGCTTCGTCAGTGTTACAGCTGGGCCTGCTCCGCATGCGCCTCTTCAACGCTGGTTGAAACCACGGGTTCCACACAACGCAGGCGTCACGGACGCTTGCATATCAGGGTGAATCAGGCCTGTGTAACAGCCCTGACCCCCTGGAGGAACCCACAGTGGATGAGGAAGGGCGTGGCCATGGGGGTTCCCACACCAAAAGTTGTGTCACGACAGACGCCTCCAACACAGGTTGGGGGCGCTGTGCGAAGGCAAACCGACCTTCGGCCATTGGTCGGAGGCGGAGAGCGGCTTGCACATCAACTGCTTGGAAATGCTAGCAGTTTGTCGAGCCGCCAGTTTTTCCTGCCGGACCTAATAGGACGCCATGTGCTGATTCGCTCAGACAGCATGTTCCGTGGTGTCCTATATAAATCACCAGGAGGTGTCTCCTCGAAGCGCCTCTTTATTCTGGCAGAGCGCCTTCTGGAATGGGCTCAGCTCAACCTGCGCTCGCTGAGGCAGCACACCTGCCGGGCAGACTGAACCAGGGAGCGGATATGTTATCCCGGAGCAATGTCCCCTCAGAGGAGTGGATGCTCCATCCGCAGGTGGTTCAGAAGATCTGGAAGACCTTTGCAAGGCAGAAGTAGTACCTTTTCGCCTCCAAGGACAACTCTCCTGCCCAATTTATTATTCGAAGGACAGGACGCGTTGGCCCACGACTGGCCCAACTCTCCTCCTTTATGCATTCCCCCCGATCGCCCTGCTTCCACAGGTTCCGTCGTTATCAGGGAACAGGGTCACAAGGTACTATTGGTGGCCCCTTTGTGGAGACACCAACCTTGGTTGTCAGAGCTGACTCAGCTACTGACAGCCGCCCCTGGCTGCCCGTGGCCTGAACGGGATCTCCTCTCTCTCCGGCGAAAACGGAACGATATGGCACCCTCGACCCGAGCTGTGGGCTCTCTGCATTGGCCGCTCAACGGGAGGCCTACGACCCACCAGATCCAGAGCGAGTATTAACCACCATTTCTGAGGCTAGAGCCCCGTCTACGAGACGCCTCTACGCCCTTAAGTGGTCTGTTTTCTCCACTTGGTGCTTCAACCGTGGTGAAAACCCCTCTACCTCTGAGTTAGCAGTGGTTCTGTCCTTTCTGCAGGAACTGCTAGATAAAGGACGTTCTCACTCTACACTCAAGGTATTTGTAGCAGCTATAGCGGCTTTTCATGCCCCTATAGCGGGCCAGTGGTAGGCAGGGACAACTTAGTTGTCCGTTTTTTGAAGGGAGCCAGGAGATTGAATCCACCTCGGCCCCTTACCTCGGCCACTCCGTCCACATTTGCTAGGTTTTATAACCTGGACATACCGGCCTTACAGGCCAGAGTCCTCTCTGCTTAGATGAGCTTGTACACATACGCTGTGGGAACAGTCCTGTCAGAGATTCTTGACCGCAATGCGCTCAGGCTCTCTGATTGCAACCTGCAACTGCATACTCCGGTTAACTGAGTATACAGGAATCATATGGAACGATTATCCAGGCGAGCATGACCTCTATGAGTTTAGCTCGCTTTAGCCTGAAGTATACTACTTACTTCCCATGGGCATTTATGTTTATGGAGGTATATACAGTCGTCTCATCTACCCTAGCACGGCGTGATTAAATTCAGTTCCCATATGCGTCTTATAAGACGCAGTACGATTGGAGTATCGATAGGGAACTTACTCGTTACTATCGTAACCTCGGTTCCCTGAGATACGGAACGAGTACTGCGTACTTTGCCGTGCCAGTTAGCTGCACAACTCAGTCGTCGCTTCAGTCGAAGTAAAACCTGAGGATCCTATGGCGAAACGACGCGCTTATATAGCCAGATACCCGCCCATTTCGGCGGGAACTGGAGGGGATCATCGCCAATAGGTTCGTGCAGCTCCGCTGCCGACTCATTGGTTCGTTTTTCTACCACTGCACGACCAATAGTCGGTGCAGTTTCACTGCGTGATTAAATAAGTCTTCAGTTTAGGAGAAAATGGACATTTTTCCCAATATGCGTCTTATAAGACGCAGTACTCGTTCCGTATCTCAGGGAACCGAGGTTACGAGTAGAGTACACAGAGTACGTTCTTCATTCCGGAGTTTAGTTTCCGACATGCTGTTGTTATAAAGTTAATTACAAGTAAGACCTTGATTCAGGTGCTTTTATAACACACACAAACACACATTTACTGTTACAACCCGGGCTCAGGGAAACATATGAAGGTAGATCAGTAGCAAAACTCGAGAACTTGTCACATTAATATTTGTATTTGTAAATGGAAATTTACACGCATCAGTCCTGATGCGAAAAGCTGAATCTTTAGATTTGCACACACAGACAATAATCAAAACACCCGTGTTTCGAAGTTGAAGTTGCAGATTAATAGTTACAAATGTGTAAAATGGCATTCACATAAACAAAATGACAGACACAAATGTGTAAGACATATTTACTTTTGCACTTTACTTCAGTTTCGCTGTACAACCTCAAGTCAGCGCTTACAACCTCTCAGATCTGTACAAGTTCAAATCCTAGCGCTTGGACTTTTGCTACTACTTTTGCGATATTCCTGTTGAAAACTGACTTGTGCACTTGTAAATGCAGACGAGAGAGAGCAGAAGGGGTTGAAGCCGTTTTATTGGTCGATGCCTGACCAATGAACTACGCCAGCCAGTGCGACTTGGTATGCTGGAAATAAACATTTTTATGCATATATATGAGTTATTGTTACAACTCTTGGACAATATTTTCATTAAATATCATTAGTTTTAACGGGATTTTATATTACAGTAAAAGAGTAGCAAAGTCGTTTATTGGTTGGAGTCAGCCAATGAAATGGGACGTTTTTGTACGCGATGACGTCACTACATAGAGCAGATCGCGCCGTTTTGGTGGTCAAGGTAGCAGTCTGTCATCGTGATGGAGGCATCAAGCAATCCCAGGGTAAGTGTTTATTTTTAATAAATTAAGACAGTTTAAAAAAAATATATTATGTTTTCCTTGACTGATATACTGTATTACTGATGGAGACTACTTTCTACACGAAAATAACGTTTTGCCACAGATAACGTTAGTTATTTATGAGGTGTAAATGCTCAACACAATTCATTATTCAGGGCATTTTCTTTGATAATGTATTAAATGAGGACAAGGTGATTAGAACGCCAACGCGAAGTGTTGCACCGTGTTATCACACTAAATGGGGTTTATTTTGAGCCAATTGCCTGTACATCCTGTTTATTACACATCATAATGATTAATCCAGAGTGCCGCGATGTGATCTTTTTACTACTTACCACTCCCCATGCCTTTACCTATTGAAAATACTAAAGCTTAATAATACACACAAAGGCATTGTTATGTTAGATGAATTGTAGGATTTACAATTAATTTACATTTTAATAACATTAAGTTTTTTTATTATTAATATATTAATATTATCTTTCAGGAATTGTTGTTGAACCATTTATTACAACGGCTGTCCACCCGTCTGTCACTTTGGCTGGAACGCATTCCTCTTGACATCGACTTCTTAGAATTGACATGTTCTCAGGAGCTGGTCATTTTTAGTGCCATCTCAAATCAAATACCCATCCCGAATGAACTGTATGATGCACTTTATCAAGTACACCAGATGGCAGTAAGAAATACTGACACGGATCCACACATCATGGTTTCCCAAGAGAGAGTGGAAAAAATGGCCGTCCACGGATTCTGATTTCTGAGGACTCTGTATCCCAACTCCTTACATTAGGATTGCCTCATGGGCGTAAATCCCGGGGGGGACGGTGGACATGTCCCTCCCTCCCCCCCCATCCGAGGGTTGTCCCCCCCCCCAAAATTTTTTTTTTTTTTTTAAATCGCACTCTCTATTGTGTAAAATATATGTATGTATACCTAAAATAATTGTGTAAGTAGAGAAAAAACAAACGCAAAAAAACTTTTAGAAACATTGAGTTCCCCCTCCCTTCCTCACAGTGGTTTGGCTCACTGCCTGCTTTCCCAGTTCATCACCTACTCCTCACACGAGTGGTGTGTGGCTGCGGCTTCTTCATTTATGTTTAACACCAGTAAGTTGAGGGTACTTTATTCACTTTAAATAAAGCGTTTTTCCTTTTAAGCGATCTCTTAATGTAGTGATGCAGCAGACTCATTCATAAATTAGTTGCGGCAAAAATGCTGATTAACGTTACCGATGTAATTTTCCATGAATCTGCTATATTAGCGATTAAAATATTACTTATCTAGTTAACGTTAGCTTGTTTACAATAGCTTGTTGCATAGTGCACTGCAACTTATGGGGGTTTTCCACTGACTGGTACCAGCTCGGTTCGGTTCAGTTCGGTTCTGCTCTGTTTCGGACCTACAGTTCCCTTTCGAGCTGTCACGAGACATCACGGAGAATTCTCCGTTATGGGAACTTCTTCCCTTCCACCTTTCCTGAAGTCCTATTGGCTCACGCCAGTCTAAATGACTGGCCAATTGTCGCAAAGCATGCAAATATGACGAGCTCGAGACAGTATAAATGCGATGCCCGTGACAATTACATCAGAATCTTCTACTTCACCTTTGAATTCGTGATGGCTACAGTATGCAAGATCTGCGCGGGACCAATCGAACCGCTGGATCATCACCTTCACTGCGTCGCCTGCCTGGGCCTGGCCCACGCCGAGGCGGCGCTGGACGAGTCCGACTGCGGACATTGCGCGGACCTACCGGTGCTCCGGGCCTGCCGCGATGTGGTTCGCGGCCTATTCGGGGTGGGGCTCACTGCCGCCAGCGTGCCGTGCCGCTGGTGGGCCCCCCCTCTTCTGGCGGCTGGAGCTCCGTCTTGCCGTGCCGTCGAACCCAACGGTCGCCTCATTCCACGGTTTCCTTTCCCGAGGACTGTTTTCGCCCCCCTTCCAATATCGAGGGATTCGTATCCTTTGGCCACGAGGAGGGGGATGAGGCCATGTCCATCTCGGCCTCGGAGAAAGAGGATTGGGCGGGATCGGAGCCCGATCAGTTAAGCAGCCCAGAGCCTTCAGACCTCCAAGAGGAGCTCATGAGGGTTGACCCTCATGGGGTTAACCTCGGTTCCCTGAGAGCGGGAACGAGACATCACGGTAGTCGCCGTGCTCGCTGCTCTCCAGCCTACGGTGTTCAGTATCCGATTCTGATGTAATTGTCACGGGCATCGCATTTATACTGTCTCGAGCTCGTCATATTTGCATGCTTTGCGACAATTGGCCAGTCATTTAGACTGGCGTGAGCCAATAGGACTTCAGGAAAGGTGGAAGGGAAGAAGTTCCCATAACGGAGAATTCTCCGTGATGTCTCGTTCCCGCTCTCAGGGAACCGAGGTTACCATAGTAACCGGAGCGTTTTCCACTACAACTGGTTGCTATAGCGACCAAACATTCTTAGCTCTCTAAGCTGAGGTAAACAACCTGGCATCATTACAATCGTCAGCATGGATGAAATAAAAGGGATTTTATTATTTCTTATCCTTGGTTTGTGGCTGTTTGAAATGTGCTGATCTGCTTTGTCATTGAACCTGAGAAAAACTTTGAAAATAACCATAATGACGCAGTCTCCGTGCTACAATAATAATGATAGAAGCAAAGTTTTTCACTGTGGGGACATTTCTTTATAAGTACAATTTGACTGTATTATTTGTGTCCCCTTCAAAAATTGCTCATGAGAAATTTTATATTTATTGTCCCCGCCTACTGTTAAATGAAATTTACGCCCATGGATTGCCTGTGACATATACAGGTGCTGGTCATATAATTTGAATATCATCAAAAAGTTGATTTATTTCACTAATTCCATTCAAAAAGTGAAACTTGTATAATGTATACATTCATTCCACACAGACTGATATATTTCAAGTGTTTATTTATTTTAATTTTGATGATTATAAGTGACAACTAATGAGAACCCCAAATTCAGTATCTCAGAAAATTAGAATATTGTGAAAAGGTTCAATATTGAAGACACCTGGTGCCACACTCTAATCAGCTAATTAAGTCAAAACACCTGCAAAGGCCTTTAAATGGTCTCTCAGTCTAGTTCTGTAGGCTACACAATCATGGGGAAGACTGCTGACTTGACAGTTGCCCAAAAGATGACCATTGACACCTTGCACAAGGAGGGCAAGACATAAAAGGTCATTGCAAAAGAGGCTGGCTGTTCACAGAGCTCTGTGTCCAAGCACATTAAAGAGAGAGTCGAAGGGGAAGGAAAAGATGTGGTAGAAAAAAGTGTACAATCAATAGGGATAACTGCACCCTGGACAGGATTGTGAAACAAAACCCCATTCAAAAATGTGGGGGAGATTCACAAAGAGTGGACTGCAGCTGGAGTCAGTGCTTCAAGAACCACTACGCACAGACGTATGCAAGACATGGGTTTCAGCTCTCGCATTCCTTGTGTCAAGCCACTCTTGAACAACAGACAGCGTCAGAAGCGTGTCGCCTGGGCTAAAGACAAAAAGGACTGGACTGCTGCTGAGTGGTCCAAAGGGATGTTCTCTGATGAAAGTAAATTTTGCATTTCCTTTGAAATCAGGTCCCAGAGTCTGGAGGAAGAGAGGAGAGGCACAGAATCCACGTTGCTTGAGGTCCAGTGTAAAGTTTCCACAGTCAGTGATGGTTTGGGGTGCCATGTCATCTGCTGGTGTTGTCCACTGTGTTTTCTGAGGTCCAAAGGTCAACACAGCCGTATACCAGGAAGTTTTAGAGCACTTCATGCTTCCTGCTGCTGACCAACTTATGGAGATGCAGATTTCATTTTCCAACAGGACTTGGCACCTGCACACAGTGCCAAAGCTACCAGTACCTGGTTTAAGGACCATGGTATCCTGTTCTTAATTGGCCAGCAAACTCGCCTGACCTTAACCCCATAGAAAATCTATGGGGTATTGTGAAGAGGAAGATGCGATATGCCAGACCCAACAATGCAGAAGACTGAAGCCACTGATCAGAGCAACCTGGGCTCTCATAACACCTGAGCAGTGCCACAGACTGATCGACTCCATGCCACGCCGCATTGCTGCAGTAATTCAGGCAAAAGGAGCCCCAACTAAGTATTGAGTGCTGTACATGCTCATACTTTTCATGTTCATACTTTTCAGTTGGCCAAGATTTCTAAAAATCCTTTCTTTTGTATGTGGGTCTAAGTAATATTCTAATTATATGACCAGCACCTGTATTGCAAGTTTGCTAGGGGTGTCCAAGTTCACAATTCATAGACGCATGGTGGGCTGGGGATTGTCTGTGAACATTGCAGATGCAGAGCTAGACTCACTCGTGGCAACAATCCACACAAGCAATCCGAATGCAGGTTACAGAATGATGATGGGTCTGCTGAGAGCACAAGGTCATCGGGTACAATGGGATAGAGTTCGTTCTTCAATGCATCGAGTTGACACTGCAAGCATTGTTTCCAGGTCACAATTAGGATGTGTGGTTAGGAGGACATACTCTGTCCCCAGCCCAAAGTCCCTGATGCACATTGACACAAACCACAAGCTAATACGGTAAGTTAAACATAAACATTGTATGTATTATATACTGTATGCTCAGTTCAGTATATTTGACAGAAATGTACTTTTCCAAGGTATAACATTGTGATATTTGGAGGCATCGATGGCTTCTCCAGGAAGGTAAAGATAAAGACACTGCTTAATTAAACTAGAAGAGTGATGAATTAGTGAATGATAGTTTTTTTATTCATAAACTTGTTAAAACATGTCACTAAAGAGGTATAATATTTTAAAGACTATATTTACATGTTAATATGTAGAATACTTTTAAAAGTTCTCTTCTGGTTTTGTTGTTTATTAATGTAGATAATGTACCTTGGTGTGTCAAATAACAATCTGGCTTCGACAACACTGTGTTTCTTGCATGAGGCAGTTCAGAAGTTTGGATTTCCACTGAGCTCAAATGTGCCTCTGGCAATTACTGCTTTTGTATGAAATAAGCAGAATAGAGGCTTAAAT
>JAPDDN010000564.1:75000-100128 GCA_027422405.1 Ptychobarbus kaznakovi | reverse complement strand
GTGAGTCAGATGTTTCTCTGTTGACTGAATGAGATCATGAATGGTCTGTTCTCCAGTATTGTGTGTGTTTGTGTGTAGATGATCTCAGAGGCACTCATGGTTCAGTTTCTCTGTTGAGTGAATGCTCTCTCTGTGTGTTTGTGTTGTGCTGAAGGACATTATGAATGATCTCAGATGGGTTCAGTCTCTCTGTGTTCCTGCAGGAAAGCGCAGTATCAGCGGATAGGCAGCATGAGTTTGTCTCCGTGTGTGTCCCGGGACTCGATGGAGGACTACTGGAGCGAGGTGAAGACCATCGAGGAGGAGCGTCAGGGAGGACCGGAGGAGATGATGGAGCGGTCCAGCGCGGACGGTGCGTACGGATCAGCATCACTCGCTCGCTCAAACCCGTCCTCTTACAGTTAACACTATATAGTCATCATTATAGTTCATGTGTCCGGTGTGAACGGGCCTAAAGCTCCCACGTGTTTGCATGCATCATCCTTTCCTATCAAAATGCTATGGATCCAAAAGCACAGACAAATTAGACCTTAAGAGTCTAATTCCCAGCCTTCAGTCTTGTGAACGGCTCGAAGACCAAGAGGGCAAAACATCCACAGAACTGCAGCGCCGTGTATATTTAGATCACCTCTCAAATGAATAAAACAAAGATATGTGAACAACATGCAAGTTTTGGCCATTTGCAATCTATTTTATATGCAGCAGCAGCACTAAACAGTGTAACAAAACATTGTGAAAAACACTTAAACAGTGATATTACAAGAACTATTTCAGTACACACCTTATTGATTATGCGTACTTTATATAGGCAAGCAGATGAGCCCGGGAATATGAATGCAATGCGCTTAATGGTTCAATGTGAAACTTTATATTCTGGGTTCATCTGCTTGCATGTACAAAGCATGCATCATCAATAAGGTGTGTTTCAGCTGCTTACACACATTTACAAAACTTTACACAAATCCAAGAATTGCACACTAAATACAAAAGGCTGATAATGAGTGTCTGATTTAGCAGATTTGGTGTGTGTTTGAGTGACAGCTTTCTGTGTGACGTCACTCGAGTGCTATGTGTTTGATCGTTTCAGAGGCGGAGCTTGAGGAGGCGTGGCTGCAGGAGGCGGGGCTCTCCACGCTGGTGACGGGAACACAGAGCGACGGCCCGGCGGAGGCTCTTCTCTCCACGCTCACGCGCTCACAGGCCGCTATGGTGAAGAAACGGGTGGATAACTACACACAAACACTTCGTAAGAGGAACAGACAGCCCATGAGACACGTGCGAGACGTCTTCTCCATGCACGACGCCTCGGTGAGCGCAAACCGGTGCTTTAAATCAGGGGCCAGATGTTCAAAACGTTGTATCTGGATCTAGTAACCCATCTTACTTTGGTGCTGGTTTTTCAAAGCAAAATTGGATTGGGTCACCCTGACTTTTTCAGATTTCCAAATCTGGATTACTAGTGCTCTACGGAGCCCCTTAAAGGGACATGATGATGGATGGGGGGGGGGGGGATGTTTTGCATTGCATTTACACCGATAACTACTTCTGACTGGTCCATCTCTGATGATTGTCCATCTCTGCCATTTGTTACAATCAGCCATTGATAACTTTAATAAATATCATATAATTTGTTTACAAGCTCCTTGGAGATAATTTAAATTAAATATCATATTTTTGACAGCTCCTTTGGAGATTTGGGGTTATAAATGTATTTTTTGGACCAGTTTTATTAAATTTTTGTTCCTGAAATCCACTCTTCTGCAGTGCTGGAATCAGAATAATCCAGTTTTTTTGGATCAAAAGTATGCCAATCTTACTGAAACGTTTTGAACAACACAAACGAGGATTTAATCGAGATCAAAACCAAGATTATATTTCGTGATCTAATCCGAATCCGACCGGCGCCAGATGATCAGGCGACAGGGTTGCCAGGTTTTCACAACAAAACCTGCCCGATTTCTACTCAAAACTAGCCCAAAAATAGCCGTTTCGAGGGGGTCCCCTGATATAAATAGTATTCTGGGAGGTAAAATATGTATTTTTGGTGGGGTTCCCCTGGTCAAATTTTCATTTTATGGGCTAAATATCACCTTACTGGGGTCACTTTTACCCGCAGACATGAAAAACAACCCGCAGCGTCATCAGATGCTCATTTTACACAAGTTTATATTATTCTTTAGTGTCTTAATAAAACGTCTACAACATGCTTTGGTTAAAATTTCTCAATGGTAGTGTAAAAAACACCCTTTTTACCCTGTCAAAATCAACTCTGTTTTGTTGCATGTCTCTTTAAATGCTAATGAGCTCTGCTGACCCGCCCTTCTTCTGGGGACTGTAAATTTTGCTGAAACTGGCTAACAGCCGTTATTAGGAAAGGCGATTTGAAAAGATTCATATTTAAAACTAATACTCTTTCTGTATGAAGCTGGATCCCTAATGATTGTGAACAAAAAACTTAGGTATCGCGGGCGCAAACAAAGTTAATAGTATTGTGTGTTCAGGGCTGACGGGGAGTATATGACGAACTTATGTTCCAACAAACAAACACTCGTTCGCTTAAGAGAGTTCTTGTCTACGTCTGCTTCTGGTGAAGGATGGAGGACTATGACCGAATCCCTTGGGCGGAGATTTGCTAAAAGCCAGTGTCAATCAACATTGGGAGGAGCTGGGGCTGGTGACATCACAAGCTAAAGATTCTGAGAACGGCTTGATTTTGGGGGATAAAAAAAAAAAAAAAACACTGGGTAGGTCTTTATCATTATAGAATGGATGTGTAACACACATTTGTGTCCCTGGAGCACAAAACCAGTCTATTGTAGCAAACTCAAATATATTGTTCAAAATTAGCATTTTCTTTTATACAAATACAATACAAATTAAGCTCGGATAGCTTTATTTGTCAATTCACAAAATACTATATTGAGGAGTGAAATGGTTCTCTGCATTTAAACCCAATCAAGTGTAAACTTGGAGCATGTGTACAATGTTGTGTACTGTTTTTCAAATTTTTTTTTATGCCAAAAATCATTAGATATTAAGTAAAAATCATGTTCCATGAAGATATTTTGTACCGTAAATATATCAAAACTTCATTTTTGATTAGTAATATGCATTGCTAAGAACAATTTTAAAGCTGATTTTCTCAATATTTAGATTTTTTTGCACCCTCAGATTCCAGATTTTCAAATATTGTCCAAACCATACATCAATGGAAAGATTATTTATTCAGCTTTCAGATGATGCATAAATCTCAATATCGAAAAATTGACACTTAAGACTGGTTTTGTGCTCCAGGGTCACATATCAGTCCAAACAACATATAAAAGTGAATTGAGCATCCGATGACCCAGTTCTGTGGGATAACTGCAGACTTGGCAACACTGACGGTCGAGTCGATTAGCTGTCGTGCAGCTGCTTGTTCAGCGTCTGAAAATAACGTCCGGAACGAGCAGCGACACATGAAACACCAGACGCGGTTAAAATTAGCCTCGTGACAGCAGATGAGATGCTTTAATTCCTGCTGAGTCGACACACATCTGAGTTTGGATTCTTCCCTCGTTAACATCATGTCTGTATTAGGAATGTCACAGACTAATCAATTAATTATCAATAAGAGATGCGGGACACAAGCTGGACACATATATATATCATTTACAGATGTATCATTTTATTTTAAATGCCAATTTCAAGCATTGTGTTTTAAAATACAACAACGAGCACCATGAAAACATTTAAAGAGGCGCGTTCAGTGTTTCCGTGACGGATACAAAGTAAACTGATCCCAAAAGTAACAACGGCACGCTTTCTTCATTTGATCAGATGATCATAATCACATTTATTTATATTAAAATCCTGCTAGTATCCTTTTATTTAGACTAAACGCCCTTTAGTGAGTGGCGTGTTGATTGGCATTTGCTCATCGTCTCATGCCGGCGAATATGCCACGGCAATATCAAGGTTAACGATTAATCGACTAATTGATCGTTAATTTAAACGACGATCGATCATGGAAATTATCGAAAATGTCAATTTCTGATACATATGAAAAACAAAGATGTGTCATTGTGAATTGCATTGTTTCTTCTGTATTTGTATACAACACGAAGTAATGAGTTTATGGTTGTTATTGGAGGTTGAGAATGTGGGCGTGGCTCTCAAAATTTACGCAGTGTTCGTGAGCTTGCAGGGGCGGAGTTTAAGAGAACTTAATTGATGCGTCAGCAGAGAAAATGACACACCACAAACTATTTAAACATCAGCGGCGTGAAATAAAAATTAAGTTTTCTAATTGCATGCAATTAATGTGTGCATGTTTCATTCATGTTTTGCGCTTGTAATGTTTAATCAAGATCCAGTTATGACACAAATTTGAGGTTGAAAGCAGTCAAAAAAGAAACATCTGATTAAAAATAGATTTGATTTCATACAGACTTTAAAGCTGGTATCATTTTGTAGCTCAGATACTAAATTAATTAAACTAGCAACAACGATTTAACACATTTGAGCTCAAAACATAAAAAATAAACATGCATTAATAAATTGCATGCACATAACAAGGTCATGGCTTCGATTCCCAGTGAATGCATGAACATGTATATCTTGAATGCAATGTAAATCATATGCATCATTCTAACCAATGGCATGAGTTTGGGGGCGGGGCTATCTGAAAGACTGAACTGCTGTTTTACATTTAAATTCAAATTTCAATCACATTTTGCCATTAAAATAAGGAATTAAGCATTTAAGAAAATGCCATCAAAGAATAAAAAATAAGTGCTGAACAGATTTAAAGTTTGAATTGCAGGTATTTGTAATGCATGCTGATTTTAGTGTTGATTGGAACGTGTTTATCCGTGTGTGATGATGTGATTTTACTCTCTTACAGTCTGAACTGACGCCTCCAGTTTCTCCAAACGGACAGATCGCTCCCAAACTGCCGCAGTGGAATCTACCTAAAGGTTTGACCCTTTTTAGATCATATATTTACATTAACATGCATTTATTACATCAACATACTCTCAACTTACAGTCTGACATCAACATTACATCATTTATTAACATCAACATCAACATGCATCCATGACATCAACATTAACGCATCCAATCTCCATTAACTGCATTTATTACATCAAACATCAACATTCCATCTCCAAACGCATCCATGACACATAAACATGCATCTCCCTTAAATGCACTGACATCAACATTAACAAGCATCCAGAATCAACATTAACATGCATCCATGACATCAACATTAACATGCATTTATTACATCAACATTAACATGCATCCATGACATCAACATTAACATGCATCCATGACATCAACATTAACATGCATTCATGACATCAACATTAACATGCATCCATGACATCAACATTAACATGCATTCATGACATCAACATTAACATGCATTCATGACATCAACATTAACATGCATTCATGACATCAACATTAACATGCATTTATTACATCAACATTAACATGCATTCGTGCAAAGACCTTTAGTTGTGAGATTAGTTAATGTTGTGTTTATATGTGTGTCCAGTCCCCCCGCCGTGTGCAGCGGACGCTAACGGCTCCAGTAGCGTGTCCGAGACCATCGTTTTATCGTTTGACGTGGCGTATTCAGAAGGAGCTCGAGCTCATCGGAAAGGCCGCGAATGCCAAGACTGCCGGAGGATCCGTAAAGACGACTTCCCGGTGCGTTTGATCATTTGAGTTTTAAAGTGCCCTATTATGCCATTTTTAAGGTTGCTAATATTGTTTTATGAGTGTCCTAAAACAGATTCACATGCATCAAACACTTTAGTTTTCTCAAAAAATAGCTTTAGTTTTACCTCATTTTTCAATAATTCCTAAACGACTCGTTTGAAGAATCAGTCTCTCTAAACCCCGCCTTTCACTGCTGTGATTGGTCAGATGGCGCAGTCCTTTGTGATTGGTCTACAGCGCGAATGAGAGGAGATTATGCAAATGTGTTACTTTGTGACGTACAGCCGTAACAGAATACGATTCCTGAAGACTCGTTGTTTAGGCGATTGCGAACTGACTCTTTATGTTCACATACCGCTACATGCATGAAAGTTAATATTCGGAAAGGAATAATAGTGGCATTTTAAAATATGTATTTTACTTCCCATCAAATTTAAAGACTTCATGAATTCAGCGTGAGAGGTTTATATGTTTAGTTCATGTTTGTAGCTTTAATTGGGAAGATTTTATTTGATATTTTTGGAAAGAATGTTCACTAAGACTGCATTTATTTGATCAAAAATACAGTAAAAATTTGAAATATTTTTATGATTACAAACAGCTGTTTTCTATGTGATTATGTGTTAAGCTGTAATTTATTTCTGTGATCAAAGCTGTATTTTCAGCATCATTACTCCAGTCTACAGCGTCACATGATCTTCAGAAATCATAATAATATGCTGCTCAAGAAAGGATCCAATGTCACTTTTGATTAATGTAATGCATTCTTGCTGAATAGAACTATCGTGAGCGGTAGTGTAGATCCGGTCCAAATAAAACAAGCGAAACCGTGTCTCATGGGGTCTGCATAATGCACCTTTTACCGGCAGTGTTTGTTCTGTTGCTTGAAACAAACAAGCAGCTTTTACTGAAAGCATGTTCCCTGGATAGTGAGCTCAGATCAGATGCTGCTGTCTAATGCGGTTTGTGGTCTGTTCGTCAGAGTTTTCAGTTAGTGAAGCCCAGACAGGGCGTGACGCGAGTGAGGGATCTATCGTCTGAGGACATCAGGAAGATCGGCTACATCTCCCTGATCGAGCTGACCACCTTCTACGACTTCTTGGGCATCGAGATGAAGAGGAACCGCGTGGTGCGCAGTAAAGCACGAGGTGCGTGCCGGTCATATTGAGACTCAGAAACTGTGTAAAACTGGCTTTAAACAATGTTCCCTCAGGCAGCAGGATATGATTACTATTGTAAATGCCCATAAAACATGATGTCAGCATAGTAAATGTCCACAAAAAACACGGTATTACCATAATAAATATCCAAAAACATGGTGTTACCATTATAAATGTTTATAAAATATGGTGTTACCATGGTAAATGTGCACAAAAGCCATGGTATTACCATAATAAATATCAAAAAACTGGTGATACCATTGTACATGTCCATAAACATAGTGTCACTATAGTAAATAAATATCCACAAAAACATGTTGTAAACTTGTAACCATTATAAACGTTTGTAAAATATGGTGTTACCTTTGTAAACATCTATGAAACATGGTGTTGCCATAGTAAATGTTCATAAAACATGGTGTTACCATTGTACATTTTCATAAAACATGGTGTTACCATAGTAAATGTTCATAAAGGTGTTACTTAGTAAATATAAAAATGGTGTTGCCATAGTAAATGTTCATAAAACATGGTGTTACCATTGTACATTTTCATAAAACATGGTGTTACCATCGTAAATGTTCATAAAACATGGTGTTACCATAGTAAATGTTCATAAAACATGGTGTTACCTTAGTAAATGTTCATAAAACATGGTGTTACCATAGTAAATGTTCATAAAACATGGTGTTACCTTAGTAAATATAAAAACGTGGTGTTGCCATAGTAAATGTTCATAAAACATGGTATTACCATAGTAATTGTGCACAAAACATGGTATTACCATAGTAAATGTTCATAAAACATGGTGTTACTTAGTAAATGTTCATAAAGGGTGTTACTTAGTAAATTCATAAAAAAGGGTGTTACCTTAGTTCCATAAATGGTGTTCATAATGTTCAAACATGTTATCTTGTAAATGTCATAAAACAGTGTGTTACCATAGTAAATGTTCATAAAATATGGTGTTATGTAATGTTCATAAAATATGTGTTACCATAGTAAATAGTTAATGGTGTTACAATATATGTTCAAACATGGTTTTATCATTGTTAATATTCATAAAACATGGTGTTACCATAGTAAAAGTCCAGAAAGCATGGTGTTGCTATCGTAAATGTGCAAAAAACATGGTGTTACCATTGTAAATGTCAGTTTTACAAACTGTTTGTGAATGCTGTCGTTTTGTTCCCACAGACAGCGGCATATTCGGAGTTCCTCTCACAACGTTGCTGGAAAACGACCAGAAGAAATACCCCGGTTCCAGAGTTCCTCTGGTTTTCAAGAAGGTACGCTCATCTTTCCTTCTTTGGATGTTAGAAACGAGGCTGGAATGTTATGATCGAGATTGAAAGCGCCGGCTTTTCTGGAAAGTTCCCAGTCAGCACTTCTCAGGGCTCAGATACTCGTCCCTCCCGCATCCTTGGACAGAGCCGCGGCGCGCTATCTCACATTATCCTGACCCCACGGCCCACGCTTGTCTCCGTTACAGAGGATTTCCAAAAAAACAAAGGCGGTGGCCAGAAGTGCTCTGCTTTGTTTTACGTGCCTGCGTTGACCTCGATGACTCTGTTTTTAAGTGGAATGATGGAGGCCGTTTATTGTTTCACTGGAGAGAGATTTACTGAGGAAACACTTAGAAATACAGAGATGGAGGATTAAAATAGACGCTTAAATAAACCTTCAGCAGTGAATCCGCTCAGCCTGAGATTCTTCCAGCATTGCAACACCATCAGTATTTGTGTTGGGTAACTCGAGAGCTGACGAGTAGATACGGAGACCCCCGGCTGGTAGAAATCCCCCACACACAGCTGCGTGTGTGACAGCTGATGAGTCTTATCAATGACTGATTAAGACTCTGGAATCTCAATCATCTCTGTCAGAAAACAACAGCACACAGACGGTGTTCTGCTGGTGTTATATGCCACTCCAAGCTACTTCAAAACAATAGCGTGGAATTACCATGGTACATGTTTGAAAAAACATGGTTTTAGCACAGGAAATATCCAGAAAATATGGTGCTACCGTGGTAAATGTCCTAAAAACATGGTGTTATCATAGTAAATGTCCAGAAAACATGGTGCTACCATGGTAAATGTCAAACACATGGTGCTACCATGGTAAATGTCCCAACATGTCATGGTGCTAAAAAGATGGTAATCGTAAATGTCCAGAAAACTGGTGTAATGGTAAAGTCCTAAACATGTGTTACAGGTAAAGGTCCAGAAAACATGATATTACCATAGTAAATGTCCAGAAAACATGGTGCTACCATGGTAAATGTCCTAAAAACATGGTGTTACCAGAGTAAAGGTCCAGAAAACATGATATTACCATAGTAAATGTCCATAAAACATGGTGCTACCATAGTAAATGTCTAAAAAACACGGTGTCCTAAGATAAAGGTCCAGAAAACATGATATTACATAGTAAATCCTCCAGAAACATGGTGCTACCATTGTAAGATAAAGGTCCTAAAAAACATGGTGTTACCATAGTAAATGTCCATAAAACATGGTGCTACCATTGTAAATGTCCTAAAAACACACGGTGTTACCATAGTAAATGTCCAGAAAACATGGTGTTACCACAGTAAATGTCCAGAAAGCTATACTAAACCCAGTATGTGTGTTGTTTGTGTTCCTGCTTTCAGTTGTTGTCTAAACTGGAGCAGACGGGGTTACAGACGGAGGGGATTCTCAGGGTCCCGGGATCAGCGTCCAGAGTGAAGGTAATATTATCCATCATTACTCCAGAACTACAGCGTCATTCACACAGCAGACATCAGCTTCATTCCCTGCAGCGTGATGAACACGGCCTGCTCCAGGATTTGTGCTGTTGGCGTGTTTTGCCTCATGTGGCTCAGTGACACATCCGTAAAGCATCTGACCTGGATTTCTCCCACTGATTCCAGCTTTAATTCCACAGTTCTCAGCATTATTCATCCACGAGTGAAGAACAACAGAGAAATGAAGTTAGAAAGTCAAATCACACTCCACATGCAGCCGCTTTAAGAGAGTTAATGTGATGTCGAGAGCATGCTACATGTGCTCCAGATACGAGTCTGAATGTTGATGTCTGATCCTGGAAAGCTGTTGTATAGCATCTGAAAAAGTCATGCAAACACTATGGTGCTTTATTGTTTTGTAGGGCTGGGCGATATAGCAAAACATTCCTTCACAAAGCGGTTAATCACGTGTGGTTGGATCATTCTTATCTCTTTACTGTCATCATATTGTCAAAGTGTCTAATGGAAATATTTCTATTCAAAGTCGCGATTCCTCCATTTCTAAACTATTAAATCGTGGCAAAACCTTAAGTTTGAAGTAATCGATCAACTCGCCCAGCCCTGTTGTTTATGTGCGCATGTTTCTGTGTTTGTCCTCCTCAGCATCTGCGTCAGGAGCTGGAGCTGAAGTTCTACGAGGATCGTTTCGACTGGGATCAGGTGCGTCAGAACGACGCGGCGGGTCTGTTGAAGATGTTCATCCGCGAGCTGCCGTATCCTCTGCTGACCCAACAGCACCTGCCGGCGTTCACAGCCGCTCAGAGTGAGTCTGAACACACATGTCCACGTCTCTTCACGGGTTTCCATACAAAGTTGAGAATTTAACTTATGCACGAAATTTTAAATATCGCATAAAACATTTGCAAATAGGCACATTTCCATCCAACGAGTCAAAAGCTATGTTTCCATCCATAAGTTTACATATTTTTATGCGCATTTTGGAATATCCCATAAAAAAATGCTGGATGGAAACACCAAGATGCACATCAATTCAAAAAATGCGGATAAAAAAACGTAAGCGCACATTTGAGTAGGATAAACGTTTTATCCGATAATAAAAAATGTGCATAAACTATGATGGAAACACATTTACCGAATGTTGACTCATTGGATGGAAACTGCTTTATTCGCGAATGTTTTACGCAATATTCCAGTTTTGCACATAAATACATTTTTGGATGGAAACGCAGCTAAAGAGAACAAAATCGTCACTTCCTAGTAAACTGGCACTAAATATAAAAGTAGAAAATAGAAGCCACTAAATATAATAATTTTCATGTATATTAAATTACAATTTCGCACAAGTCAAAAACCACCTCAAGCATGCGTAAAAACATCATTTTTTTTTTTTTTTTTGGCGTTTCCATCACGCGTTACTGATGCGATGCATAAAAACGGTGATGGAAACATAGCTACTGCCTCGTCTCTCATCTCTCTCTGTCTGTCAGGTATCTCCTCACCCAAACATCAGATCCAGGCTCTTCATCTTCTCATCATGCTGCTTCCGGAAGCCAACAGAGACACACTGAAGGTCTGTTCGTCTCATCACGCTCTCAAACGGTTCCTGGAGATGATGTGATGCACAAAACTAAATAACGATTTTAACGCAGCAGTTCTCAAGCTTTTTGGCCCCTCATGGTCAAAGACAATATTCGAATGCCTTCCAAGATACACTATATTGCCAAAAGTATTGGCACCCTCTTCTAATGTGTGTGTGTAAAGTTGATGAACCGGTTGCACAGGCCGCATTAATCTGTAAAGACACACACCGTCTCAGAGAGGATCATGCTGGTTTGACGTCATGTGTTTGGTGCCCATATTCTCATGTGCTGATTCAGTTTAATCTGTGCTGAAAGTGCAGATGTACTCGAGACAGCGTTTACTTGGAGCTCAAACAGCAACGCCAAGGTCACGGGTTCGAATCCCAGGGAACGAATTAACAAATGTGACCGTTTCCAGCGAAGTCGTGTGGAAATTCCCGTTTGGAGTTTGTTTTATTTTCTCTCTTCTATATATAAACCCTCAGGTTAAACTGCCATATCTTAAGGTGCTCTATTTTTGCTCTCTAATTTTGTATTTAATATGCTAAAAAATATTCTATAGTACTTAAGATACACTAAGTGTACTCAAGAGAGCTATTTTGGGATACTGTGAATATGCTTTACACTGCAAAAAAAATATTTTCTTAGATATTTATGCTATAATACAAGACATAACTACTAATATATTAATTTATTTTACTTAAGATAAGTCTTATTTTCTGAAAAAATTATGTTAGTTTTTGCGTAAAACAAGTACAAATATCTGCCAATGAGGTAAACTTGTTTAGCCTTTGAATTAAGATGATTTTTCTTCCCCCATTAGTAGATATTTGTACTTGTTTTACGCAAAAACTAACATAATTTTGATCATTTAAAAAAACAAACAAGACTTAATATCTTAAGTAAAGTAAATGCATCTTGATTCAAGAATGTTTCGATATTTATTCTCGAAAACAAGACATTTATACGAAGAAAACAGCAGTTTAAAGTCTCTGTATTTAATCACCACTTGTATGAAAGATGGGTTCAAGTGTACTAGTTTATATTCACGGTGTCCCAAAATAGCACAACATTACACCACACACGTAAACGCATGTCACGTGACCATTCACGCAGGTACAACCATAGACGTGTATGGGTAGATCCCTATTATTTAGATGGCGGACGCGTCTGCGTGCTTGGAGCGGTCGAATGAGGAATCTACCTTTACTTATCTATGAGCATGAAGTTATTGTTATTGCAAGGATACGCAGAGAGAACATGTGCAGCCACGCCAACGTTTTTAAAAGTCTCCGTTTTGGACCTCGAAAACGCCGGAGTAGTGTAAACGATAGGCGATACCGTAGCAAAAGTTATGCTTTTTAAAACGAAAACGCACTAGTGTAAACAGGGCCTTAGTTTATCTTAAAGGGACAGTACACCCAAAAATGAAAAATCATTTCTCAGTCAGTAGTTCCAGCCCTGTATGAATTCTGAAGTAAATGATGACAAATTTTCATTTTTGGGTGTACTGTCTCTTTAAGAAGTACTGAAGCATCACTTTACGTGTGTGAAAATAGAGCACATTATGGACGTGTACTTTTTGAACGTCGTGTGATGTTTGCTGTTTGTTCTCAGGCTCTTCTGGAGTTCCTCAGAAAGGTGGTGGCGTACGAGGAGAAGAACCGCATGAGTCTGTGGAACGTCTCCATGATCGTGGCGCCGAACCTCTTCACGTTTCGTGGGAAGAACGTCAAACAAGAGGAGATGCAGGGCGCGGTCGCTGCCGCCCAGCTCGTGCGTCTCCTCATTACCCATCAGGACCTGCTGTGGACGGTGAGCAACACGCGCTCATGAATATTAATGAGGTGTCTTCTCTGATTGGCTGACACTGACGTCTGCTCTTTACTAAAGTAACGAAATATTCATAAAATATATATTTTTTTAAATAACTAAATATTAATCAAATTAACATTTGAAGTATTTCTATTTATTGTATTTCTATTCTATTTACTGTCTGATAAATGACTAAATGTAAATGTATTTAATAAAAAGTACATAGTAAAATATAACAGTAAAATTTCAATGAAAACAGAAAATGTTTTTTGCTTTCATGCTTTTTGAATATTAATGAGGCGTCTTCTCTGATTGGCTGAGATCGGTAAAGCCGTTGTTTTCTGCGTTTTTACTAAAGTAAATTCATATATATTTAAAAAAATAACAAAAAATGTATGAAATAAACATTAAGTAAATTTGTATTTTAAATATTACAAATATATTTAAAAAATAAATGTAATAATAAAAAGCACATAGTAAAAAATAATTAATAAAAATCACTAAAAATCTAAGTAAAATTACGTCGAAAACAGAAAATGTTTTTAAATTTTTTTTAAATAACTAAATATTAATCAAATTAACATTGGAAGTATTTCTATTAAAACAAAACATTACACAATAAAATATTATGAATAAATAATGACATAAACAGTACAATGAAAACTGAAAATGTTTCAGAATATAATAATATCTCAATGAAACCAAAATAACAGTTTATTTTTTATTACCAAATTAATCTAGTGATTATTGAAATACATTTTTTACACACATACAGCTATTTCTATAATCTAAAAATGTAAACGAATTAAGATAGATCTGTAAATGTCCATGCGTTTTGAATATTAATGCGGTGTGTTCTCTGATTGGCTGAGATCGGTAATCAGATGCAGGTGGTGTTCAGATCGATCACGTGGCTGTGTTCCGCCTCGTTGTGACGGATGTCTGCTCTTCATATATCCACAGGTCCCATGCTTTCTGATCTCTCACGTCAGGAAAATGAACGAAGCCGCCACGGGCAAAAAAACTCCTTCTTCGGAGAAGAGCAAGCGCAGACTACTGAAGAGATGGCACACGGAGAAGGAGCGCGAGCGCGGCGAAGTGAGTGTGAGATGAGTGTTACGAACCTGTTTATGTGACTAATACGAGATAAAATCACCAGCGTCGGGAAAGTTACTTTTAAAAGTAATGCATTACAATATTGCGTTACTCCCTAAAAAAGTAACTAATTACGATACGTTACTTTGCGTTACTTTTTATGGAAAGTTACGTTAGGGCTTATTGTTTGTTACTTTTATGAGCACAAGAAGTTTTTTATAGCAAATATAAAAGCCTTTCACACCAAAAAGTGCCTTTCACACCAAAAATGAATAAACCTCAGACTGAAGGACGAGTAAATCACGTCTGTACAGAAGAACACAGGAGAAGTTCAACACTCTTCAGCAATAAAAAACAATGTTAGTTTATCTAAAGTCATGTTTGATTATTAATATGATTGAACTGATCATCAAAGGTCAGCAGCAAACACATCGGTTAATAAAATGAGATTAGATATATTTGTGTTGTTTAACATATTTAATTATTGCAGGTTTGTGTCATATTCTGAGTTTGTATTTCACTGTTTTAATTCATTTTGATGAATACTGAATCTGTTTTTTGTGAGTGGGATGAATTAATACACATTCATATTTAGTCTAGATTAGATCTACAGTAAGATCATGTTCACACGGCGCTCAGTCAATAAATGGAGAAAAAAAAGATATTTTCTAGTAAATTAAAAAGTAATGTGTTACTTAACTAGTTACTTGAAAAAAGTAATATTATTACGTTACTTGTAATGCGTTACCCCCCCGACACTGATAATTAATATAGAGTATCTCACGTAAATACAGTCGGTTATGGCTTAAGTGCGCGTGAACAGATGGGCGTCATCAGTGTTGGGCTCGTTACTCAAATAATGTAATATATTACTCGTTACTCCTATCAAATGTAATATTGTTACTTTCTGGCAACAGTAATTAGTTACACTACTTTTCCTTCACGCCCCACAGAAGCTGTAACTCTGTATCTTCCACATAAATGTTACTAAAACTGTGATTCGTCGACTGGCCACTGGAGGCGGGGTCTAAAAGAGTCAATCCTATATACCCCCCCCCCCCCCCCCATGTTAAAACGCCCAACTTTACAGCATGTTTACAGTCTGGTACAAAAGTGGTTTTGGTCTATATCGCTAATTTTGCCCTTCGTGATAACTGTGATGGGGGGGATTTTTTGTATTACTCATCCGTTTAATTTATATTAAGCCTTAAAGTTCTGCATAATTAAGGGCGTGGCCACTTGAGTGACAGGTGGATTGCCGCTGCCGTCACCACTGTCGCTGCTAGGTGGGCGTGGTTTCAGCAACCAGCTCCACCCACCTCCCGGCTTTTTGCCCATTTTCGATTATCTGGGAGTGACGCGCTGATAAGATGGCGACTTTGAGCATCAAAAATCCTCTTCAGAAACCGACGCCCATTTTTTTACAGTCTATGGTATAAACTGTGTCTGTTTTCTTCAGGTCTCCGACCTTCGTGACGGCGTCATCAGAGTTCACGCGCCGCTCCACACCAAGGTCTCCACAGCGATCCAGCTGAACGCCGAGATGAAGGCCAGAGACATAATGGCGCGCTTCGACATCGAGAACGGGTGAGTTAACGAGCTCACTAACGAACGAACGGTCACGTGACTGAACCGATGTTAACCGATGAATGCTGATTACAGGCGCGGGTCACGCAGCACCAGACAGCATCTGTTCGAGGTCGGAGGAAACATCGGTGAGTTAAACATTAATTATAATAATCATAGAGTATAAAATAAACATTCAGACACCAGATATGATTTAACTAGTGCGTGCTACTATAGTTAATGTATTTAAATAAAGTGAAATATGACATAATATCCCCAAAAATGATTCAGATTTGAGCTGAGCATGTTTTGCTTTAATTGCTAATGAGATCTTTTTACACACAGACTGAACTAAATGAAGCATTGCTTGGTAATTAGAGCTAAATTGGTTTTATCTAATTGTGTTACAGCTATTCAACCCAATTAATTACATCCCTTTCTATCAAAGTTATGACCAAGATCAATTTGTTCGGACAGTTTAACGCTCATATTTTATAAACTATAGATAATAAACTGAGAAATGTCTGAATAAGTTTGGCTTTGACTGGTAATTAATGAGTAATGAGTTATTTTAGTGTCATTGAGATATTATAAAAAAAAAAAAATTGTTTTAATTTAATTTAGTTTTCACTTTAATTTGAAAGTTTTAGTAATTTAGCCGTTTTGTCATTTATATTAGTTATTAGTATTTATATTATATTTTAGACGAGCAGACATCAGTTTTAATAATGAGATGCAAAGTCATAATTATGAATAAAATTTGAAGTTATGACAATTTTTAATTGAAAGTCGAAGTCAAAATAATTAAGTAAAAACTGACACATCAAGTCATAAAAAAAAATTTTTTTTTTTTTAAATTGTAATATATAATTTCGACTTTTAAAGTAATTTTTCACATCTCATAATTTTGCCCTTTCACCTCATAACTATGACTTTTAAAGTTCAATAGATTTCAGATGAATATGGTCTGACTGAATATGATTCGTCTCTTAAAGAGACAGTACGTATTAATCTGAAGTATGTAGTTTGTTGTCTCTAGGCGAGCGCTGCTTGGATCCAGACGCACATTTACTAGACGTTTACCGCGTTAACCCTCACTGTGAATGGGTCTTAAAGTGAAAGACCTGAAGGAGTATGTTTACTGCTGATGAACCGGACACCATCAGGCTCTCGCTCGGAGGTCAGAGGTCAAACTCCGCCGCTGCGGTTCAATGCTGGTCATTGAGTTTGTTTGGTGACCTTCCCCGATCTGAAGCCCTCATCAGGACGCATGATTCAGCGCTTTATACCACTAGCCAGTGTACAAAAAGAGCATGTAGATAATATTTATAGCACTAATTTATCCCGCTGTATGATAAGGATTTTGTATTGTTTGTATACGCTGCATGTTTGTGATGAAGCCATGTGAACTTAAACACTACAGAACTCGAGCCGCACGTATTTCACCCAGAAATCAGACCAAATTAAGACGGTTTTGACATTTTCATAAAAAATTAAAAAATCAAAATAATTCCCCCCCCATTTTTTTGCCCCAAAATTTCATTATTGTGATGAATTACTGAAATTATTATAATTTTTTACTAATGTATTGTTTATTTTTATTGTAAAAATGACTATTTCAGATTTAAAAATCATCATTGAGAATCTCGAACATAAAAAGTTAAAGGCCCTGATGTATGATATATATTCATATTTATATATTACAGTGAATTTGTGTTTGAATGGGTCTAATTCTCATTAAAATAATGCCAATATATATCTATCTTTCCTAAAAAAGGCTAAATGAATTGTTTCCGCCGGTTCATGTGAGACTCATCAACACAGGTCAATATTACCTCTAATTAAACCAGATGAATATTAATGCCAATGTCATCAAACACTAATCGGATTAATGAAGGAATCCAGAAACATTGAGGTTCATGAAGTACAGAAACGAAGCCAAACGACCTCGTTCTCTTTGATGCTCTGATTAGTTTAACTCTAAACGCTATTTTTGTGTCTGATGTACTCAAATGTTCATCTGTTAATTGTGTTTTTTATATGATGTTAAGTGGATTTGTGTTGTTGATGAATGATGAATGAGTTGGTGTTTTATCATATTGAGCGTTTTAGTTATTTAAAGCCATCAGAACATTACTTTGTAGCCTCGGTTCGTTAAAACCTCTTCATAACATGTCTTTGAGTATTATGAAGCACATGTAGCCATATCATAGACGTCATATCACGAGAATGCATTGCTAAACTATGACTAGTCATGTTGTAATAGTGGGTGAAACGACAGGTCATTGTGAAACTAACCCGATTAAAGCACATGAAACCAACTGCTGTGTGTGTGTGTGTGAGTGTGTGTGTGTGTGTGTGAGAGAGAGAGTGTGTGTGTGAGAGAGAGTGTGTGAGAGAGAGAGTGTGTGTGTGTGTGTGAGTGAGTGTGTGTGTGAGAGAGAGAGAGTGTGTGAGTGTGTGTATGAGAGAGTGTGTGTGTGTGTATGAGAGAGTGTGTGTGAGAGTGTGTGTGATGTGTGTGTGCGCGTGAGTGTGGTGTGTGAGTGTGTGAGAGAGAGTGTGTGTGTGTGTGTGTGTGTATGTGAGTGTGTGTGTGTGCAGTGTGTGTGTGTATGTGTGTGTGTGTGTGTGTATGTGAGTGTATGTGAGAGAGTGAGTGTGTGTGTGTGTGTGTGCGCACGTGCGTGGTGTGTGTGTGAGTGTGTGTGTGTGTGTGTGGTGTGTGTGTGTGTGTGCGTGTGTGTCGGGATCAGCGCTCTGGAATGTTCTGCAATCTTTCTGATACTGAAGGAATGTCGACGAGTCAGAAATTTCATCACAAATAAAACAAGCAAAACACTCAACTAAGAAACAACCAGTGTTTTATTAGCAAGCAGGTTTCTGCGGGCCGTATGAAGGCACACTTAACAACAAATTAATTGAAGTCAGTAAGATCTCTATGTCTAGAGCAGTCAGTTTTATTAACAACACTTCAGCATTTGAGATTAAAAACTTTCAACAGATCTTCATTGCTTTTAAAATCATATTAACAAAAATTTTTTTTTTCAAAAACTATAAAATAGAAATGACTTTTACACTGTTTTTCTTCATTATTTTTGCTATTTTTCCAGTGCAAATGTCTGAAGAAATATTAAATCAAGATTAAGTCTTGTTTCCAAAAAATCTGATATTGTTGTAATTCCTTTAACTTTATTGATTTAATATAACATTTATTTTTACTCTAAAATGAGAATCATAATTGAAATTAAATATTTTATAAGTAAAATGCCCTGATTTATTACAATAACATTTATTTTTAATAATTTTAAATCTCATTAAAATAATGTCACGCTACAAAAAAAGTAATAAAAACATGATTTATTTACTAAAATTGATTTTGCCGTTAATCAAAAAAAAAAAATAATATTGTGATTAAAAAAAAGTACAAAAACTTGTTGATAGGCTCCAAAAAATGACCCATTCATAAAAATTTTTTTTTTTTTTTTTTTTTATTTTCTTGATTTAAGCATAAACTCAGTTAATCATAATGTCGTCTCTTGATTTAAAGATGTTTAGATATTTGTACTGGAAAACAGATTTTTTTTCAGTGCATGCAACAGTTATTAAAGACTGTCTGCTCTGAATGAATCGTGTTTTTACGGTCTTAATCTGTGTAAGGTTGAATTCAGACTAAAGCGGTTGTTAAAGGCCTGATGGAGCTGTGTGTGCATGAACCGGAGGCGTTCCTGCAGCGCTGTCCGGGCAGGATTGTGGGAAGACGTGTGGATGAGCGAAGGCGGCGCTGAAGTCCAGCGCATCGGAGACGTGACCCTTAAAGAGCCGCAGGTTCCTCATGCATCCGCGGAACGCTTCTCTGGAGCTCAGACCGTTCTGCTTCACGCCCGCTGCGAGAGAACAGAGCAGACACACGTCTATATTTCTGCCAGAGCAACAACACACGACAGGAGATCATCTGAAGCGCTGTATTCAAGGTTAAACCTGTCTAATGTGACTTTGAATGTCATGTTTTTATATATCTGTGACGGCACAAATTGGTATATTTGTAGCAATAGCCAACAATCGAGTCAAAATTATAGATTTTTTTTTAATGCCAAAAATCTGTAACTTTACAACCATAAATGTAATTTTTGATTAGTTATATGCATTGCTAAGAATAACTTTAAAAGTGATTTTCTCAATATTAATTTTTTTTTGCACCCTCAGATTCCATATTTTCAAATATTGTCCAATCATGATTTATTCAGATTTTGTGCATGTGTTTGTTTTCACGATCTGTTGCTGCTTTCAGTATGGCTATTAAAGTCACGCAAAATATGATATTCAAACTCACATTAGACAATTAGACATCGTGAAAACAAACACATGCACAAAATCTGAATAAATCATGTGTGGTTTGTTATGATAGGACATGCAAAAAATATTTAATATTGAGAAAATCACCTTTAAAGTTATTCTTAGCAATGTATATAACTAATCAAAAATTACGTTTAGGGTTGTAAATTTACTAAATATCTTCATGGAACTTAATATCTAATGATTTTTGGCATAAAAAAAAAAATCTATAATTTTGACTCGATTGTTGGCTATTGCTACAAATATACCTGTTTGTGCTCCAGAGTCACCGATATGTCAAAACAAGCTTTTTCCATGACAAAGATGGGATCAGTCAGTATGCACACATATAAGAGCATCGGCTTATCCATTAGAGCCCGCCCACACACGCTTCTGATTGGCTGAGATATTTGATTGATGTCATCTTTGTCAAATCACGAGTAACATGATAAACGGACACAAAGCAGTGCTCAGAAACGCCATACCTGGGTATCCGCCCACATAGATGGGGTTTTTGGTCTCGGCGGAGGTGGAGGATGAGTACGGGTTCTCCACGGTCACCGTCACGCCGTCTACGGTCAGACTCAAGCTGTGCTTCTGCTTCTTGGCCACCAGGGTCCGCCAGCGACCGTCACACATGGACGCCGCGCTCCTGCTGCTCGCCGTGATCCGACCCGCGCCGTTATTCACGTTAAACACCACCTGTGACGGGATGAACGCGCTGTTAACCGTCAGAAACACTGGAAACAACACGAGGAGCTCCGGGAAATACCAGCCGATGATACAAACTATCATCTGTGACTGGAACAGAGAGATTATCAACTCAACTTATACCACACAAAATACAAACCTTGAACATTAAAGTTTATTTCAGCCATTTTTCTCATTTTAGTTTAGTTTAAGTTGAACCTAAAATAACTAAAACTAAAAAAATATATAAATTATATAGACAAATTGCATCAAAGAACTTCACTAAAACGAGTAAATAAGAATGAACAAATACTATATAGACATGTTGCATAAAATAACTAAAATACATAAAATAACAAACTAAAAGTAAAACAAATAGACAAATTACACAACAAACTCAAATGCATAAAATAACTACAACTGAATAAATACAATTAATAAATACTATATAGACAAATTGCCAAAAATAAATTAATTGCATAGAAAACTAAAACTAGTAAATAAAAATACTATATAGACAAAATCCATAAATTATTAAAATGCATAAAATAAACAAAGTAAAACTGAATAAGTATTATGGAGACAAATTACATAAAATTTAAGTGCACAAAATAAATAAATAAATACTATATAGAATGCATAAAATATCTAAAACCAATAAATAAAAATAATATATAGACAAATTACACAAAAAACTCAAATGCATAAAATAAATAATATATAGACAAATTGCCTAAAATAAATTAATTGCATAGAAAACTAAAACTAGTAAATAAAAAATATTATATAGACAAAATACATAAATAACTAAAACAAAAATGTATAAATACTATATACACAAAATTGTATAAAACAACAAACTAAATAAAATAATAAATACAAATTTCATACTATACACACAAATTGCGTATTTTTTTTTTATATATATAGTAACAGTATAGTAATTTAAAATATGAACAAAGTTCTAACAGTATATTAATGTTCCTAAATAACTCTTTCTTCCGCTGGTGATATGAACCTGTCCGCTGATGAGCTCCAGGCCGATGGCGTCCACCTTAGTGCTGCTGATTCCCAACAGAACCGCGTCCGGCGCCGTGGAGCGGAAGTCCAGCCGGACCGTGACGTCCGAGCCCACGTTATAGCCCTCTTTCACTGCGGAGAGAGCGAGACGGCAGTCGTTGGCATCTCTGTGCGGAGGCGGACGTGGAATAGAGTTTACCGCTAAACGAGGAGCTTCTTCTACAGCCTGTAACTGCTTTAATCAGGGCTGGATAAATGTGTGCGATACAATATTGCATGTGTATAAGTAGGGCGGCACAATTAATCCAATTTATAATCGCAATTACTATTACGTAATCGTTAAAAGCTGCAATTAATCGTTCAAAATCCACTTGTGTTACTCTGTGTGCGTAAGAAGTTTCCGTTATCTTAGTTGTAGTTTAGCGTTATATACGGCGCGATGCAGTAAACGTCATAAAAACGGAACGTTCAGTTTAACGCGGAATGTGTCAAAGTTTGGATCAATTCATCAAAAGTAGCTCATTACACTTAAATCTAATCGTGATATGGACTAGTATCTGTTAATATTACGCCGCAGAAGTAGATTTAAATATGAATCCTGCATGTTCTGCGGGTGTGAATGGAGCAGACGCATGGTTTTGTGTGTGTATATATATATACATACATACAAATATACACAGTACACACATATACTGTACTTCTCTTTTGAATCGATTAATCGTTTTGTAGCGCTAGTTTGAAATAACTTATTTTTGTGACCAGACATATTATAACCTTATACAGTTAATAAAAGCCATGTCGATTATAAATATACTTTCCTTATAAAAAAATACTCAAGATTGCTTGACGAACACATTTTGTGCAATCGTATGTTTATTGTCTTTAGTTAAAATCTGTTTTATTCAGCAATAACTCAAGACAAATTAGTCTATATTAGTGATTTAATGAAGCATCGTCAGTGCTGCGATGCATCTGTGGAGTTGAGCGCCCCCCCGGTGTCCAGTCTGAACTAAACAGGCATTACATTACGTGTGTACTCACTAATGCTCACAACACCATATTTTGGGTAAAGATAATACTTTTCTCTAAAGAAACAGGATTCCCTGAATTATCGTCATTGATATCGATACCAGAAATGATGGTGATGTATATTTATATGTTTATATTTGTATGTTAAGCGGGTGTGTCAGACTCACTGAAAGCGGCGTATCCGCTGCCGCTGAAGAAGCTGCCGTCCTGAGCGCGTCTGAAGCACTGACCCGCGGCGTGAGACGATAGCACAGCGCTGAGGTTCATCTGGACGCCGCTAAACGTCACGTCCTGAACACACGCCGCCAGACTGTGTGTCACCTGCAGAACAACACGGGTTCGGATCGGTCAAACCAGACGTTACACAAAACTCATCAGTAGCATGGGTATATTTGTAGCTATCAGCGTCGGGGAAAGTTACTTTTACAAGTAATGCGTTACAATATCGCGTTACTCCTTCAAAAAAAGTAACTGGACTATTTTAATGGAAAGTCATGCGTTACGTTACTTTTTAAATCTGGGCAGGGTTTGTTTTTAATATAAAAAGTTATTTGATAAATGTAAAAGTGAAGTGAATCCGGCTCAGAATGAAGGAAATGTACATATGAAGAATCACATGAAGAATATGACTGTTATTCAACAATAACAAACACAAATGTGACATTTTAGATTATTAGTATAATTAAAGTGGATCATCGAAGGTCAGCGGGTTAATAAAATGGGATTAAATACATCATGATACGTGTCTTATTTAACATATTTAATTATTGCAGGTTTGAGTTTGCATTTGACTGTTTTTATTGATTTTGAGGAACACTGGATGTGTTTTTATGCAGGTGATACGAGTAAATACATGATGACGTTCACACACAACGCTCTGCGCTTACGCCTGATTTCTGTCGCCGTGGCAACAGCAGAGCTGTCACTCGATACATCAGAAACAATCCTGTCGCCGTGGCAACAGCAGAGCTGTCACTCAATACATCAGAAACAATCCTGTCGCCGTCTGAATGGAAACAATCAGAGCTGTCAGAAACAATCCTGTCGCCGTGGCAACAGCAGAGCTGTCACTCTGTCAGAAACAATCCTGTCGCCGTGGCAACAGCAGAGCTGTCACTCAATACATCAGAAACAATCCTGTCGCCGTGGCAAACAGAGCAGAGCTGTCGCCGTGGCAACAGCAGAGCTGTCACTCGATACATCAGAAACAATCCTGTCGCCGTGGCAACAGCAGAGCTGTCACTCAATACATCAGAAACAATCCTGTCGCCGTGGCAACAGCAGAGCTGTCACTCAATACATCAGAAACAATCCTGTCGCCGTGGCAACAGCAGAGCTGTCACTCGATACATCAGAAACAATCATGTCGCCGTGGCAACAGCAGAGCTGTCACTCAATACATCAGAACACAAAGTAACGGTTGCTTATTTGAAAAAGTAACGCAGATATTTCCTTCACTAGTTACTTAAAAAAAATGACACTATTTCCCCGTCTAAATACCTTACAGTGGCTTTGACACAATTTGCATTGTTAAACGCGCTATACAAATAACAGTGCACTTGCATGTCTTTATTATTATCCATGACGTCTTTATTCGCGGCATTTACAGATGAATGGAGGACGCCGCGTGCGGAGCCGTTTTTGTTGCAGGTTTCGTGATAATGCACAATTTACGTGATTAAAAGCGCATGAAGTCTGACTAAATCTCTTATGACTGTTTGCAGTGTTGCATATCATCGAGGCAGAGAAAAGAACACAACACCGCAGACCACAAGTAAATGCCGTTATCCACATTGGTTTTTAATAATGTCCAGTGTTTTGTGAGCGTTTGGCCAAACACTTAAGCATCTTTACGTCACTGTTAGTTCCTATAGAACTGATTTAGACCCTACTCTGGAGGAGGAGCTAACGGAGTACGTGTTTTGAGGAGCTCAGTTACGTTTCCGATCCTCTTGGCGGTGTACGTGGCAGGAAGTCCTCCGAGGTACAACTTCCCCTCCACGTCCAGCGTGTGTCCTTTAGTGGGTGTGCGGTCCGATTCGGTCCCGTCCACACTGACCATCACCGTCTTCTTACTGAACTCAGCCTTCACCTGCACACACACAGCACACATACTGTAAACAAACCTCATGCGCTGTCATATACGTGACCCTGCAGCACAAAACCAGCTATATTTGGAGCAATAGCCAACAATACATTGTTTGGGTCAAAATTATACATTTTTCGTTTATGACAAAAATCATTAGGATATTAAGATCATGATCCATGAAGATATTTAGTACATTTCCTACCATAAACTTAATTATTGATTAGTAATATGCATTGCTAAGAATGTCATCTGAACAACTTTAAAGCTGATTTTCTCAATATTTAG
>JAPDDN010000564.1:55000-70000 GCA_027422405.1 Ptychobarbus kaznakovi | reverse complement strand
ACACACACACTCTCTCACACACACACGCACGCACACTCTCTCTCTCTCTCTCACACACACCACACACACACTCTCTCACACACACACTCTCACACACACACTCACACTCACACACACACACACACACACACACACACACACACACACACACACACACACACACCACACCACACTCTCACACACTCTCTCTCACACACACACGCCGCACACACACACACACACACACACACACACCTGCTGCGCGTGTCGTCCCGAGCTCCTGCTGAAACCCGTCAGGATCACGCCTTGCTGGCGTCTGCTGGAGAAGCTGCTCATGATCTCAGTCTGAGGAGTCGAGAGGACGCCGGGCATCTCCAGAAAACCTCCGCCGAACACCGACACGCTGCGGATCGGCTGCGAACACAACATCCTCCATCAGAGACGGCAAGAGAAATACTGCTGCAACTACAATTAATAACTCATAACTGACCATCACAACCTTGTGTTTCTATCAGAAGACAAGAGCCACATACCAATCAGGGGAGTTTAAAATCATCTTTAGCAATAATATTATATATTTATTATTAAATTATTATAGTAATAAAGTTAAATTATCATATTTCAATATTTTAGATATATAAAGAATATAATAATTAAGAGGGTTTAAAATAATCTTAAGTAATAATCTATAAAAAATATTAATATTACATATTTTAATATAAAAATTATTATAGTAATAAAGTTAAATGATAATATTTCAATATTTTAGATATATAAACAATATAATAATTAAGATAATCTTACAAATAATATTTAGTAATTATCTATAAATATTATGTATATATAAATACAAACACATGCATGTATATATTTCAGAAAAATATGTTATTTTTATATTTTAAATATATGAATATACATATATACATGTAAATAGATACTATATGTGTGTGTATTTATATATATACACATAATAAACATAACATAACACTTTGACAAAACTAATTTTGACCCCTTAATTCATTGATTTGATTAAAATACTTGTAGATGTTGATGTGATGCTGTACCTTGAGGACGCAGCCTTTCTTCACTCCTCCGTACGACTCTCTGAGAAGGTCAAAGTTCGTCCGCGCGACCTCCACGTTCTTCATACAGCCGACGAACGCGCGCGCCACGACCTGCCTCCTGCAAACACACACAAGCACACACAATACAAACCAGCGCCCGACTAGCGTAACCGCAGCACGCTTCAGAGAGCGCTCTCTCACCTGATTGGTCGAGAGCCCGGTAGTCCACCGATGTAGATGGGGTCGAGGTCGGAGCGATTGAGGTCAGAGGCCGAACCCGGAGACTCCGCCTCCATGACCTCTCGCTCGGAGGGGTTATCGGCGGCCGTCACTGATAAATGACCTGCGGACACAACACACCTGTGAGCTTACACCTCGAGAGACCTACACGACGTGATGTGTCCCAGATCAGAGCGGCACCTCGGCGCTTGTTCCGCTGCAGAGCGATCCTGTACCAGCTGCCGCTGCTGTATGTTCTGCTGGAGGTCGAGGTCAGCGCTCCGGAGCCCAGGTCAAAGGTCAGGTGAACCTTGCCTTCCACCAGCTCGATGGACAGGAAGTCTCTCTACAAACACGGACCAGAAGAGAGACTGATTGTTTTCTCGAACACTAGCTTTCTCTATTATTTTATTTTTACATATTATATAATTATACATTTTAGTTTTTAAATCAGATGTTTTTTTATTATTTTTTTAAGGCCTCAAACATAATCTCTCAATTCTATTATTTTTACATATTATATAATTATAATATTTTTTTATTCTGATTTTTTAATATTTTTTTAAGGCCTCTAACACAATCTTTTTCTATTATTTTCTGTTTACATATTATATAATTATTAAATATTTACATTTGTAATTAAAATGATTAATTACAGTTTTTTTGTATTTATTTTAAGGCCTCTAACTCAATCTCTCTCTATTCTTTTCTTTTTAAATATTATATAATACTTTTTTTTTATAAAAAAATATAATTATTTTAAGGCCTTGAACACAATCTTTCTCTATTCTATCTATTTGTTTTCTTATGATATATAATATAAATCTTGCTCCGTGTACTGCGTTGGGCAGCACTTATTCTGCTTGCTTCACTAGCTGTGAGTGGCTCTGGATGCAAGCGTGTGCACATGACTAGATGTGAATGAGTGAGACGCGGAGGAGCGTAAGCAGGTGAGAGGAGAACGCACCGTGCCGTTGGAGGCCAGGTACAGCAGCAGGCCGTTCGGAGACAGAGTCTTGAAGAACATGACCACGCTGGTGGACATGGAGCGCAGAGACTTCTGCACCACAGAGTACCCACTGCCGTCGAAGTGGAACGACGTGTCTTCGGTGCGCCAACTGATGGACCAGAAACAAGAAACCCACTCATCAAATACACATCTGAAGACTAGCTGGAAACAACGCAGGGGTTGCTAGGCTGAACGGGACGGTTGCTAGCGTGCGTCTCACCTCATGAAGCAGCCGCCGCACTCTCCCTGTCTCTCGGCGTAGTTCCACAAGCCGATGTTGTTCTCGTTGAGCGCCGCTTCGCTCACGCAGCCTCTGAAGCGGGTCGTTCTCACCGCCGGGGGTATCTGGGACAAACACAAGCGCTGTAACCCGGTACCAAACCCAGAGGAGCATCATCCGGACCGTCCTCTCACCTTCACCTGAGCGCCGACGCCCCCCACGAACACTCGGCTGGAGCTGCTGATGTCCATCACGCTGGAGGAGCCGGACGCTGTGGTCTTCACCGCGGGCAGCGGCTCCGAGTCCATCTGCTGGACCGAGAGGGTCCCGTGTCTCCCGAACCTGCAGGAGAACCAGAACCGGACGTCAGAGTCACAGAAGAACACAAACGACCGGTCAGCGCCGAGTTACGGACCGCGTGGCGTTGATCCGGTGCCACTTGCTGTTGTTGATCTGAACGTCGGGATACTCCAGCCGGGTGAGTCCAGAACCAGTGTCCCACAGGAAGGACACCTTCCCATCATGCATCTCCAGAGCCAGGAAGTCCTCCTGATGAGGATTACACACGGTTTATATAACAGAGACTTCACACATTCAATATACATGCATTCATAACAAAACGATTCAGGTCCAATGACTGAAGCCAACTGAAATAAGATGAATCTCTAAAATTATTACCTGGAAATAAAGACTTAAACTGAATTAAAACTATAAACAACTGCAATAAAATATTAATAAAAACTAAAATAGTATATACATTTATCAGACGCTACTTACAGTGGATTCAGGTTATACATGTATTATCAGTGTGTGTTCTCTGGGAATTGAACCCATGACCTTTGCGCTGCTAACAACGCTCTACCACTGAGCCGCAGCAGCTCAGTATACCACTAAAGAGCGTGTGTGTGCGTGTGACACGCTGCTTACACAGTATAAACACTACCACTGAGCCACACGCGTGTGTGTGTGAGCTCTACGCTGCTAAACACTGCTCTACCCCTAGCCAAGCAGCTCACGTATAAACACTACTAAAGCACACTGTGTGTGTGACTTACGTAACACACGCTCTACCACTGAGCCACAGCAGTCTACAGTATAACACACTAAAGCACGCGTGTCTACCTAACCCGCTCTACCAACTTAGCCGCAGCTCTACAGTATAAACACTCTAAAGCACGCGTGTGAGTACGCTGCTAACAACTGCTCTACACTGAGCAGTGGTGGTCAAAGTACACAGAAAGCTTGAGTAAAAGTACGATACGTATAATAAAATATTACTCCAGTAAAAGTAAAAGTACTGCTTTTTCAATTTTACGAGTGAAAGTACAAAAGTACTCAATTTTTTATGCTTAAGTAAAAAAACTGATAGACAGATTTATTTTACAATTTTATATGACTACTTTATTTTAATTTTATATTAGCACATATTTTTATACCACTGCCCAAAATACCTGGGTTTTTCTCAAAATAACCACTATATAGAGTAAAGATATATATGTTGTTGATAGACTACATTGATGAGAGTGATGTAGTAAGTCACTGAAGCTACACTGCCTGTACCTGAGAGAAAACAGATCACCATCTAATCTTCACAGGAAGAAAAAAGTGTTTTAGAACTTGGTTTTGCAGAACGTCAGTTATATATGACATGAATTAGCGAAAATTAGGAAGAACATTTTAAGGAAAATCTAATTATATTTTCATAATGATTTTTTTTCTTCTCATTTGTCTGTGGTGTAAAAACACCCCGCAAATGTCCCCAGAGGGCTACTTCCCACTGATAATTACTGTAGTTACTGCTGAACTCACATCCTTTCTTTTTCCCTCAGATGGAATCTATCTAGGTGGCTGAATAAAAATATTTGACTTTATATCTAAACATTTCCTCAACTTAGCCGCAGCTTGTTAGCTAGACAGCTAGCACAGTAACATAATTGACATTTTCAGTATGGGAATGAATACTAATCTGTCTCTCGGCTAGTTGCTAAACAATATAAAAATGTATACTGTTGATAACCAATATAAAAACAGACATCACATGTCTAATGTGCATTTAAAAAAACTGCTAACGTACAGCACGGGGAATATGAATGTGTATCTCCCCCGGGTCCACACCATCCTAACTCGTTCTTGCTCCAGCGGGTCGCACGGGATTCGGCGCGGGAGGCGGGCGCTCTAACAAGGAACGCCAAACCAGCCTCTGCATCAGTCGCGCCTCTTTCTGAGGTGAGGGGAGTGAGGTTTACACAGCACTGGTATACTCTACACGAGCACAGTATTTTATTTAACTGTGTTATTTTAATGTTTGTTTTTTGACTAAAACTACGTTAAGACACTGATGTTGATCTGTCGCATTCGCATTTGTGGGGCTTAAATGATCACCCTTTACACAGATTTAGTTCACAAAAACTACAGTTTGCTAAATATTATTTTGTTACTAACTAAAACACTGTAACTCTTTTCACACCAGTAGCGCGCGCTCACGAGATCTCCCGGTTCTTCCTTGTGAGTTCAGTTCACTGAAGAAGACTCGCTCTAAACGGTTCGTTTACAGTGAAGTTTTATAAACAGCTGCAGGTATTGCACGTGATCGTTTGTGGCGATTTGACATGAACAGGTTCATTGAAAAGAATCAGTTTGCTAACATTACACGCTTCTGCTCTCGGAGCACGTGATGTATCACTGAGTAACGATATGTTTTATGAAATGTAGTGAAGTAAAAAGTACACAGCTTTGGAATGTAGTGAAGTAAAAGTAAAAGTTACTCAAAATAAAACTACTCCAGTAAGTCAGATACTTGAAAAAGTATAAACAGTAACGAAGTAGTTGTACTTCGTTACTGACCAACGCCACTGAGCCACAGCAGCTCTACAGTATAAACACTACTAAAGCACGCGTGTGACGTACGCTGCTAACACACTGCTCTACCCCTGAGCCACAGCAGCTCTACAGTATAAACACTACTAAAGCACGCGTGTGACGTACGCTGCTAACACACTGCTCTACCCCCGAGCCGCAGCAGCTCTACAGTATAAACACAGGTAACGTGAGCGTGTGACGTACGCTGGCGCCGCTGCCCGTATAGAAGAGCAGGTTGTCCGGGTCGCTGGTCTTCATGGTCAGCGTGAGCGTGTTGAAGTTACTGGACGTCACCTCTGGTCTGTACGCGCGCACACAATCACCATCCGCAGAAACAGCCACTTTAATCTGCAGAAATCAGAGATTTTAAATTGAATAAGGCATAATTTGTGTTGGGGTGTCTTCTCTCCTGAGGCCACAAGAGGGCGCATCGAGCAAAATATTACTAATGCACTTTTAGTAAACCAATCTTTGTTTAAAATAATGTTATATATAATTAATTAAGTTAACAATTAGAAACAAAACAGCGTCGTGCATGTAGTATATATGAAGAGTTTATTTATTATATCAAAAATCATGTTTTTTTATTATGCCATCATTTTTTTATTGTGCTAGTTAGCTGGATTTTTTACGCAGTCACTGCAGTTGGATTGAGAATAAAAACATGATTTCTGAGAATTGTTGTTTTAGTAATAAAATAATATAGTTTTATAGAATCTAAAAATTATATTTTTTAAATTAACTCTTCATGTGGTTTAATACAAAAGACCGAAAAACATCACAAAGAGTGTTTTTCTATTAAAAACACAAGATGCTGTGGGATGAGAAAAACTGCTATAAAGTCTCGAGATGTGTGTTTTTACACATGAGTGTTTTATTATATGTGTGTGTGTGTGTGTGTGTGTATGTGTGTGTGACACACGCACACACACGCGCACACACACATGCACACACACGCGCACACACACACACCCCCAAACATGCGCACATGCACGCACGACACACACACACACACACACACACACACACACCCCACACATGCGCACACGCACGCAAAACACACACACACACACATACAATAAACACTCAGAAAGTTTAACTTGCATTTATTTTACATGATTTCTAAACACGCGAGAGTGATATATGTCACTGTAGAATATGTGATAAATATTGTGTGTTTCAGTTTCGCCGTAAACTACATCTTCTCTGCATTGTTGCTCTGTTTTTCAGCTATATTGTAATGAACTATGTAGCAGTAGGGCTGGGTGATAATTCGATGACGATAATTATCGCGATATAATTATGAAGAGTTTGATAAATGTCGGATATGATGTGTATGCGCCAAACATAAATCCCTCTGCTCTCTTATCGCTCTCGTGGTACTTTGATGTCATACACGGATCAATCTGTGCAGCGCCGCTTAAAGTCGAACGCGTCTAGTGTGAGAACACAAGCCGAACCGGAGAAACACTGTGCACCGAGACAGTCAGAAGGCTTTTCAATCTACACATCGCCATTATTAATAATATGCATGGCTAAGAACTACTTTAAAGATGAATTTCTCAATATTTAGATTTTTTTGCACCCTCAGATTTTCAAATATTATCCTATCATAACAAACCATACACATGATTTAATCCGCTTTCAGATGATGCATACGTCTCAAGTTTCCCAAAATTTGACACTTAAGGGTCAAAAATATCCCCTAGACCTCAGTTATCATGAAAAAAGTCAGGAATTCTCAGTTTTGGACCTTTAAAATGCTCCATCTCGTGCACCACTGATAACGTTTTTGTGTATTTTGATGTTAAAGTGGAAGGATACTGGATTTGTTTGGTGTTGGTCTGAGACTCACCGACGCGGCCTGCTTGCGAGCCTGATTGATCAGCTCCTTGATCTCCGACAGGTTTCTGCTCAGGTTCTCTCCCAGCGTCTGCAGCGGCTTCAGACGCTCGAACAGACGCTCGGTCTTCAGGTGAGCCTCGCTCAGTCTGGACCTGGCCGCGCTGGCTGAGGGGCGAGACGGCGTTTAGTCACTACTCATTTACGTTTACTAAACCACTTACAAATGAGGACAAGAGAAGCAATCAGAATGATATGCAAGCTGTGACTCGGTTAGCTTAACACAATACATGTAGCAATGTTTTTATACACACACACAGATACCCCCCCCCCCCACACACAGTTTTTATACTGTACAAACTGTATGTGCTATTGCCCCACCTACCCTACACCTAAACTTACCCCTCACAGGAGACGGTGCATTTATACTTTCCCCCCAAAAAACTCACTCTGCATGATTTATAAGCGTTTTAAAATTATGGGGACACTGAAAATGTCCTCACACCTCCTCCTTGTAATACCTATGTTATACCCATGTCATTATACAAAACCTCATCAAACTACATAAACATACACACACAGACACACACACACACCACACACACACACACACACACACACACACACACACACACACACACACACACACACACACACACACACACACAGAGAGAGAGACACACACACACAGAGAGAGACACACACACACACACACACACACACACACTAATTAAAACAGTGCGTGCTAATTAAAGATGTAAGATATATGTTTGTATTCAAGAGAGTTGAGTGACATCACTGACCGGTCTCCTCCGAGTCTCTGAGCAGCTGGACGGTGCTCCTGATGCTGTGATTGGCCGAGGCGACAGCCGAAGACGACGCGTCCAGCTTCACACGATACTCCTCCAGACGCTCCAGAGCTTCCAGTAAAGATGCATTCGCTGCTTCTGCCTGCTGCTTGGCCTCGAGGACCTCAGCTCTGCTGCCTGAGAAACACACATCCTCTGATATTACAGCATACACTGAAAAAAAAATGGACGTGTCGGTTTCTGAAGCTCAAAGTGGGCGGAGCCGGTCGTCACCATCTTGGCAGCGCGTCACTCCCGGATAATCGAAAATGGGCAAAAAGTGGGTGGAGCCGGTTGCTGAAACCACGCCCACCTAGTGCGACAGCGGCAATCCACCTGTCACTCAAGTGACCACGCCCTTAATTATGCAGAACTTTAAGGCTTAATATAATTTAAACGGATGAGTTATAAACCCCCAAAATTTGCGATATAGACCAAAACGGAGTATTTCTCTCTTGTTTTCTAGTATTAATGTCTAAATCTTCTTGAAGCATGCATTTACTTGACAAGTAACTTAATCTTGTTTTGTATTTTTTTATATTATCAACTTTTTGTAAGCTTAATATCTGGGGTAAGCTAAATTATCTTAATTCAAAGGCTAAACGAGATGATTATTCTTGCCCCATTGGTAGATATTTGTGCTTGTTTTAAGCAAAAACTAATATAATTTAGTTTTTTTTCAGAAAATAAGACATAATATCTTCAGTAATTTTACTTGTAAAGTTAATTAATCTTGATTGAAGAATTATTTGTCTTATTTTCTAGTATAAATATCTAAGTAAATAATTTTTTTTGCAATGATTGCATCAATTTAGAAAAAAGTTACTCAGAGGTACTTAAGAGGACAAACACATCTGTCAGAAACGATCATTAAAATATGATATATTAATATTTTTTTATGCTTTCTCTGATTTACGGTCTTTTTAAAAACATCAGCCCTGATCATAACTACTAAAAAAATCATTGATTTTCTGCTGCTTGATCTGATATTCTATTTGTCATATTTCTGTTTTGCATAAACCTGAAGAATATTCGATACTGTATTCTAATATTATCTGATATTATCTTCTGCATGGATTTTATTGAAACGCGCTTAGCCTCATGTAGCCATAAGTTTTAAGAAATATGAATATGCTTCGTAGTTTTTCTTGCCTCATGGGTTTACAAACAAAGCAATTCAACATTACATTAAATAAAATATTTGTGCAACATTATAACATTGAACTGTGAAACGTTGAGGTTCCATCGTAGTCATGGCAACGCACGACACAAATGTAACACACGCGGGAAACACGTAATGTATCGTTTAATGCGTGTTTATTTTAAACATTCCAGGGCCTTGACATTATTCGTTTTTTTTTTCAGATTTACAAACTTTCAAGGACCCGTGGGAAGCCTGTAAAATAAAAAGAAAAGGGCAAAAGTTAACGCACCGTTGGGGAGGTTCCTCAGGGCTTCTGGGAGCATCTGTGTGAAGTTATGAACGCTCAATCTAACCAGACTCAACCTGCTGGACACGTCAGCGAGGTTAAGCACCAGCCCTGAAACACACACATGATTATTATCTGAGTATTGCTCTGTATGAGTGAGCTCAGGTGTGAGTGGCGTGTTCACCTGCGGTGTGGTTCTTCAGAGATCCGCTGGAGTCCAGAATCTCAGAGCTCTTCTGAAGCGCCGCCGTCGCCTGCTCGGACTCGGACGTCTGGCACAAAACACACGTCAGCATCACTAAACACTGATATCATGCTCAATATCTGATCATGTGCAGCATTCTGAAGCCCCCGGGGGACTTTATGTTCATTCTTCTAGTTATTAAGCAACACGACATGCAACTAAACATCTGCAATATTTAAAAAAAAAAAATAATTGTAAGAGATTTGTTTTTGTTTTTATTATTTGTTATTGTTGAAATTAATTTTTTTAAAGTTTGGGATCAACAAGATTTTATTTAAAAACATTTTTTTTTAAAGAAGTCTCTTTTGCTCATCAACACTGCATTTATATATATATATAAAAACAGTAAAACTGAGAAATATTATGACAGTAATCAGCTGTTTTCTGATTGAATATGTGTTAAACTATAATTGATTTCTGTGATCAAATCTGTATTTTCAGCATCATTACTCCAGTCTTCAGAAATCATTATGATTTATTATCAATATGCTTATTTATTATCAGTTGTGCTGCTTAGTAAAAAAAATAAAAATAAATCAGGATTCTTGGATTAATAAAAAGTTAAAAAGAACAGCATTTATTGAAAATAGAAATGTTTCCGAACAATAGAAGTCTTTTAAAAAACAAGTTAGCACATCTTTGCTGAATAAAGTATTTATTTCTATAAATTCTTTAAAAAAATAAAATAAAAATGACAGATCACAAACTTTTGAACAGCAGTTCAAATTCATAATTTTACTAATATATAAATGGGTCAAAGACCTTAAGATGTCCGCATTAGAAGACATTGACAAAAGTATTTTATGTTCATAGAAAGCACATTAAATGCAAATAAATCGTCTATTTTTAAGGTTTCAAATACGTTTTTGGAGATTAAAAAGTTACATTTGGTTGTAATAATGTTATTTTGTCATTCAGTGTAACACAATATTTATGTAACAATTCAAACATGTTTATTCTGACTTGTACATATTAAAATATATAAACGATATAAGGGAGCATATTTAATTTTATTGTGTTTTAAATGAGTATAAAATTATTATCATCAAATGGGCAAAACCTAGAATAGTGGCTAATAAAAAAAAAAAATTACAACTAATTAATATCTGGGGTGAAAGTAATTAGTCTTTTAATATGTCATAAATTGATTTTTGTTGTAAATATACCTGACGAGATTGTTTACACTGAATTATATTTAAGTGGCTGTTTTCTGTAAATCAGGGGAAAATATGATATATATTTTTTTTTATTAAACAGAAAACTTAAAAATTTGAAAAACAACAATTTAAAGCAATATTAAACTTGTTGATTTTATGCTTAAACCCTTTTTTGTCTTTGACCCATATATATATAAATAAATAAACATTATATATATAGAAGTAGCATTGAGCTACTCTGAAAACACTCTGCTATCAGATGCAGCAGGCGTGTAAATAAACAGTGTCACAGACTATATACTATAATTAAATTGCAGTTATATTTTATTGTTCATTAGTACAGTTGCATTAGCTTGTCCTCTGGGGAGCTCTCATGTTACAGTATCCCGAGGCTTTGATTGGCTGACGCACCTGATTGAGGGCGGAGCTCGCGCTCTGATTGGCTGCGTGGGCCAGAGCTTCAGCCAGCTGTGTGTTTGCTCTGATGTTGGTGTTGGTTTGAGCGGCGCTGGTGGTGTTTACTGCAGCCGGTCTGACCTCAGACAGAGAACTGAACCACAGCAAACATACTCAGTCTCATAATCGATCAGATATTTATGAGATGTTCTGAGGGTCACGCACCTGTTCAGAGCTCGTGTGTGTTTGCTGAGAGCTTGTGCGTGATCCTCGGCTCTGTACACCAGCTGTAGGGCGTCTCTTTTGGTCAGATCCATCACTAAAGAGTCCACGTGGTTCCTGAGAGCCGGACTCCATCCTTCCAGATCGGCCCTCGTCTCATCCAGAGTCTGGAGACACAAACACATGCATCTCAGCACGAGTGTTTATGCCTTGTTTCTAGCCATCTAGTCATTTACTAGATATAATAAATTAGAAGATATTTAGTATCGTTTCCAGAATAAAAACTAAATTAAGTGCATTTTGCTTATAACGAGGATAATTATCGGCCAGCGAGGAACGTAAAATACTCTTGTTTTAAGCTAAATGCATGGAAACAAGATTAAATATCTTTGTTATTTGTAGTGATCGACCGATATTGATTTTTTTATAACCGATACCGATACTTTGCACGTTTATGTTCCCGATAACCGATATGCAGAACCGATATTTATAAAGTTACATAAATAACAGAGTGAAGTAAGTCCATTCTTCTCTTTCAGTCTCTTAACAACAACAAAAACTGTTGAAAATGAACTCTTTCATGTTAAATTTAATCTTCAAATTACAACAATAACAACATTTTATTTATAAAAAGCATCATCAGCAACACTGATATTAACAATAAGCAAAATAATGTCTTCAAATGGAGAAAACAAAGGACAGAAGTCATATCAACTTCATTTTAAACTAGAGTTTTAGGTTATAATCTGTTTACTAAAGAGTGAAGAATAATTCACTGAATAATATTCTCTGGAATATTGAAATAAGCTATAACAAACACAACATCGTATTTTATTGTGTTTATTAACTGTTTTATCAGAATTATTAAAATGTTTTGTCTAAATTATGAAAACTGCTGACAGCGGTTTATCTATTTACACAGAACGATACTCAAACTGCGATCGCTTGCGGAGATAATAAATCATTAATTTAGATAGAGATGTATTTATTTAGATGTTTATTGGTGAAATAATGGTTCTATAGTAAATGTTAATATAGTTTAGTGTGTTTCAAACGAGTGAATCTTGTTAAAGTTACATGCGGTGGTCGTTACTAAACCGATATCAGATTATGGTAAAATACTTAAATATCGGGAAAACATCTGTAAACCGATATATCGGTCGATCTCGAGTTATTTCGCTTACACTGCTTTTCTTACTTAGATGTTTTTGTCTTGTTTCCAGCCTAAATATCTAAATTCTTAAATCAAGATGTGAAAAATTATAGTCTTGTTTTCAGAAAAATAAAAACAAGTCAAAATTAAGTGAGTTTTTGCTTAAAACATGCAAAATAATCGGCTAATGGGGAAAAGCAAAATACGCTTGTTTTCTGTTTGAAATAACATTATTTTTCTAACCCTGTTTGCAGATTATTTTGCTTGTTTTAAGCAAGAACACACTTAATTTTGACATGTTTTTTTTCTGAAAACAAGACAATTTTTACTTGTCTAGAGCATTTTTTGCATATTAAACGCATCCTAATTTAAGAATCTTTAGATAGTACTAAGTAAGAGGTTTTTTTTTGCAGTGTTTTCAGTGCATTTGTGTCTAAACAGAGTTCAGTGATGTAGAGACGTCACTTACAGCCGCGCCGTTGCCGATGTCTTCAGCGATATTGAGCGCATCGCTCAGCAGGTCTTGAGCTTCCTGTACCTGTGATTCTACTTCCTGGTTCAGACGGATGACCTTGTTCCTGGACACCTGGAAAATAATTACAAATATTAATGATTCTGAAAGAGTCTCTTCTGCTCACCAAAGCTGCATTTATTTGATCAAAAATACAGTAAAAATCTGAAATATTATTATAATGTAAATCAGCTGTTTTCTATGTGAATATGTGATAAGCTATAATTTATTTCTGTGATCAAATCTGTATTTTAATCATCATTACTCCAGTCTTCAGAGTCACATGATCTTCAGAAATCATCATAATATGAAACATTTCTGATTATTATCAATGTTGAAAACAGTCGTGCTGCACAATATTTTTGTGGAAATACACTATATTTTTGACACTATAAACTCAAAAGTTTGGGTTAAGTAAGATTAAATATTAATATTATTCAGTAAAGATGCATTAAATGGTTTAAAAGTGCCAGTAAAGACATTTATAGTGTTACAGTAGAGTTCTGCTTCAAATAAACGCTGTTCTTTTGAACTATTTCTATTCATCTGTGAATCCTGGAAAATAAATGTATCGGTTTCCACAAAAGTATTGAGCTGTTTTCAACATTGATAATAATCAGAAATGTTTCATATTATAATGATTTCTGAAGATCATGTGACTCTGAAGACTGCAGTAATGATGATTAAAATACAGCTTTGATCACAGAAATAAATTACAGTTTAACACATATTCACTCAGAAAACAGATTTTTGAAACTGTAATAATATTTCATATTTGTCCTGTATTGTTGATGAGCTGAATCCTCACGGCGAGCGTCTGTAGGTTGGTCTGGATGTCTCGGAGCAGGTGTTGGCTCTGGTTGTTGTGGCTCTTGGCCGTGTTTAGGGCCCGCTGGACCTGCAGGAGCTGCTGGTTGTATCTGCCGAGGCTTGTGGAGATGTTCTCCTGTCTGAAGCGGTTGTGACTGAAGGGTACAGACATCTCACCCTGAACCTTCTCCAGCACAGACACCGCAGATCTGCAGACACACACACACAGAGAGACAACACACACACACACAACACACACCACACACACCACACACACCACACACCCACAACACAGACACACACACACCCACACACACACACACACCACACACACACCACACACACACACACACACCACACACACACACACACACACACACACACACACACACACACACACACACACACACACACACACACACACACACACACACAGGACAGAGACACACACACACACACACCACACACACCACCACACACACACACACACACACACACACACACAGACACACACAGATTACACACACCCACACACACACACACACACACACACACACACACACACACACACACACACACACACACACAGAGACACACACAGACAGACACACACACACACACACACACACACACACACACACACACACACACACAGAGACACACACACACACGAGACACCACAGAGACCACACAACACTCACACACACACACAGACACACACACACACACACACACACACACACACACACACACACACACACACACACCACACACACACACACACACACACACACACACACACACACACACACACCCACACACACACACACACACACACACACACACACACACACACAGACACACACACACACACACACACACACACACACACACACACACACACACACAGAGAGACACACACACACACACACACACACACAACACAGAGAGACACACACACACACACACACACACACACACACACACACACACACACACACACACACACACACACACACACACACACACACACACAC
>JAPDDN010000564.1:32500-50000 GCA_027422405.1 Ptychobarbus kaznakovi | reverse complement strand
TCTCACCTCTCACAGTAACGTCCCTCGTATCCCTCCTCACAGCGATCGCAGCGGAAATCACCGGCGCCCTCTAACACACACGTCGAGCTGAAACTATACACACACATATACAGAAATTAAATCAACACAGAAATATGACTTAATAGATTTAAATAAATAAATACTTAATTTTTTTATATTTCTATATTTTCCAAATTTCACTAAAACACACGTGTTCAGTTTTTTTTTTTCTTTCATTTTCCAGTTGACCAATTTCCAGAACTGCTACAGGTGACCATGTGACCTCACCTCTGACCCCGCAGCGGACAGGCGCACAGCGAGCAGTCGCTGACGGAGCCCTGAACCGTCCCATAATGCCCTGCGGCGCAGACGTGGCAGTGCTCTCCTGCGGTGTTGTGCTGGCATCCCTGAACACAATGACATCAGCATCTCAAGCAGCTGCTTCGGTGTTTATTATCAGATATCTGGATGTGTTCCTCACCAGACATTCGCCCGTGTCCAGGTCACATGACAGGCTGTGGTTGCTGCACTGGCAGGGGACGCAGGGCCGAACGAGCGGACGCTTTCTGCCCTTCATATCGAGCTCAGACACGGCCTGACGGTAATAGCCCGGAGCACACTCCTGGAGCAGAGAGCATGATGGGTAAAACATCAGTCATTAAAACACTGCGTAAACAACACAACTCAACCGGAAGTGATGCCTATGAGGACGCGTCTCAATTAAGCATTTTATTTATATTTTACACATGATATTGTATTATGATACATTTTATATTATTCATTTTTAAATGCATTTTTAGCATTGGTCCGGAAATTAAACACTACATATTATATTACTCATTTTATAAATATTAGAAATAAAACACTACATTATATTGTAGTATATTATTAATTATTCATTTTATATTATTTATTTTTTATTTATCAGAGTTAAAAAAATTGGATAATTAAATTCTAGAAATTATACATTATATTATTAAGTATTAATTTTATATTATTTATTTTTAAATGCATTTTAGCATTGGTCCGGAAATCTCAAATAAAAAAAATTACCCTTATGACTGGTTTTGTGCTCCACGGTCACATAAATATAATAATATATTTAAAATATAAACATGACATATCTAGGACATATCTTCCTGAAAAAATGTACATGCATTGTGTGTGTGTGTGTGTGTAGGGTGTGTGTGTGTGTGGGTTGTGTGTGTGTTGTGTGGTGTGTCTGTGTGTGTGTGGGTGTGTGTGTCTGTGTGTGTGTGTGTGTGTGTGTGTTCTGTGTGTGTGTGTGTGTGTGTGTGTGTCTGCGGTGTGTGTGTCTGTGGTGTGTGTGTGTGTGTGTGTGTGTGTGTGTGTGTGTGTGTCTGTTGTGTGTGTGTGTGTGTGTGTGTGTGGGTGTGTGTGTCTGTGTCTGTGTGCGTGTGTGTGTGTGTCTGTGTGTGGGTGTGTGTGTCTGTGTGTGTGTGTGTGTGTGTGTGTGTGGGGGTGTGTGTGTGGGTGTGTGTGTGTGTGTCTGTGTGTGTGTGTGTGTGTGTGTGTGTGTGTCTGTGTGTGGTGGTGTGTGTGTGGTGTGTGTGTGTGGTGTGTGTGTGTGTGTCTGTGTGTGGTGTGTGTGTGTGTGTGGGTGTGTGTGTGTGTGTTGTGTGTGTGTGTGTATAGATAGATAATAAACATATATATTATGTAAGCAAATCGTTTATGTTGACTGTGATTCTGAAGCTTCGGACAGGAACTAAATTGATCATGTGACCGAACACGTGAATGTTTGCGGTTGGTCTGTAAGCGGATGACCTCTGACCTGACAGGAGAGTCCAGCGTATCCCAGCGGACACTCACAGCTCTCCAGCAGCCTCGCCTCGTCTCCCCCCCGAGGAACCTCCTCCGCCTCCAGCGCCGTCTCCATCCAGATACCAGAGATCCTACAGAGACATGAAGACCTCTCATCAGCACCGACTCGGTTAAATCATGTCTCTCTGTGAGATCTTCTCCTGAAGAAACACCTGGATCTGTTTATCTAGAGATCTACAGAGACATGTCCTCTCATCAAGACTCCTCTCTGTGAGATCTTCTCTGAAGCACGACTCGGTTAAATCATGTCTCTCTGTGAGATCTTCTCCTGAAGAAACACCTGGATCTGTTTATCTAGAGATCCTACAGAGACATGAAGTCCTCTCATCAGCACCGACTCGGTTAAATCATGTCTCTCTGTGAGATCTTCTCCTGAAGAAACACCTGGATCTGTTTATCTAGAGATCCTACAGAGACATGAAGACCTCTCATCAGCACCGACTCGGTTAAATCATGTCTCTGTGAGATCTTCTCCTGAAGAAACACCTGGATCTGTTTATCTAGAGATCCTACAGAGACATGAAGTCCTCTCATCAGCACCGACTCGGTTAAATCATGTCTCTGTGTTTATCTGAGAGATCTTCTCCTGAAGAAACACCTGGATCTGTTTATCTAGAGATCCTACAGAGACATGAAGACCTCTCATCAGCACCGACTCGGTTAAATCATGTCTCTGTGAGAGATCTTCTCCTGAAGAAACACCTGGATCTGTTTATCTAGAGATCCTACAGAGACATGAAGTCCTCTCATCAGCACCGACTCGGTTAAATCATGTCTCTCTGTGAGATCTTCTCCTGAAGAAACACCTGGATCTGTTTATCTAGAGATCCTACAGAGACATGAAGTCCTCTCATCAGCACCGACTCGGTTAAATCATGTCTCTCTGAGAGATCTTCTCCTGAAGAAACACCTGACATGATCTGTTTATGTCTCTCTAGAGATCTTCTCCTGAAGAAACAGAGATCATCTACAGAGAAGTCCTCTCATCAGCACCGACTCGGTTAAATCATGTCTCTCTGAGAGATCTTCTCCTGAAGAAACACCTGGATCTGTTTATCTAGAGATCCTACAGAGACATGAAGTCCTCTCATCAGCACTCGACTCTGGGTTTATTAAATCATGTCTCATCACCACGACTCGGTTAAAATCATGTCTCTGTGAGATCTTCTCCTGAAGAAACACCTGGATCTGTTTATCTAGAGATCCTACAGAGACATGAAGTCCTCTCATCAGCACCGACTCGGTTAAATCATGTCTCTGTGAGATCTTCTCCTGAAGAAACACCTGGATCTGTTTATCTAGAGATCCTACAGAGACATGAAGTCCTCTCATCAGCACCGACTCGGTTAAATCATGTCTCTCTGAGAGATCTTCTCCTGAAGAAACACCTGGATCTGTTTATCTAGAGATCCTACAGAGACATGAAGTCCTCTCATCAGCACCGACTCGGTTAAATCATGTCTCTGTGAGATCTTCTCCTGAAGAAACACCTGGATCTGTTTATCTAGAGATCCTACAGAGACATGAAGTCCTCTCATCAGCACCGACTCGGTTAAATCATGTCTCTGTGAGATCTTCTCCTGAAGAAACACCTGGATCTGTTTATCTAGAGATCCTACAGAGACATGAAGTCCTCTCATCAGCACCGACTCGGTTAAATCATGTCTCTGTGATCTTCTCTGAAAAAACCTGATCTGTTTTATCTAGAGATCCTACAGAACTGAAGTCTCCTCAGACTCGTTAAAATGTCTCTGTGAATCTTCTCCTAAGAAACACCTGGATCTGTTTATCTAGAGATCCTACAGAGACATGAAGTCCTCTCATCAGCACCGACTCGGTTAAATCATGTCTCTGTGAGATCTTCTCCTGAAGAAACACCTGGATCTGTTTATTAATCAGTAATATCATAACACACTGTTCATGATCCGGTGTCTGACGTGCGTCACATTATGGAAGCTGAATGTGTTTTGAAATATAATCATATTCATCACAATTATCAATTATTATTATTATATTACTTTTATTTGTCTTATATTTAAATATGAATCTCAATGGTATTTATATGAAACTCCAAGCAATTTCATTTATTATTATCACTTTTATATATGATATTTTTATTATTATTTATTCAGATTTGCATATTCATCACTATGGCATTTACATGACAAGCCAATTAATTATTATTAATTTGATAATATTTATATATAATTATTATTCATATTAAATGTATGCGTATATATATATATATATATATATTCATAAAACATTATTATTTTGATAAATGTATTATTCTTAATTCTTACTTGGTCATATTAACATATTCTTCATTATGGTATTTACATGATAATACAAGGAATTACATTTTTTATTCGTATTAAAATCGTTATTATTTATTAAAATTAATATTTTGAATTATTTTATTATATTACTATTTACTTATATTAAAAATAATCTCTGTGGTATTTACACAATCCAAGGAATACCACTTATTATTATTATTATTTATTTAGAAATATTTTGTTATTTTTATAATTTTTTATTCATATTAGCATACTATGGTATCACTATGGTATTTACATGATAATCAAAAAAAAAATTATAAAAAGATTTTTTTTTTTTTATAAAACGGTTATTCTAAAAAATCAACATCTTTGTCTTCCTAATAATATAAAATAAATCTGTGTCCCTGGAGCACAGACGCAGTCATAAGCAGCAGCTATATTTGTAGCAATAGCCAACAATACATTGTATGAGTCAAAATTATACATTTTTCTTTTATGGCAAAAATCATTAGATATTAAGATCATGTTCCATCAATATATTTAGTACATTTCCAACTAATTTTTTTTATTAATAATATGCATTGCTAAGAACAACTTTAAAGTTGATTTTCTCGATATTTAGATTTTTTTGCACCCTCAGATTTCCAAATATTGTCCTATCATAATATCATATCAATCATCATATCATATCAATGGAAAGATGATTTATTCAGCTTTCAGATGATGCATGCATCTCAATTTGTTGTGCTCCAGGGTCCCATTACAGATGCTGAGTGCATGTGAATGATGGAGGAATGACCTGCTCTGCTGCAGTCCTGAGCCGTACGATGCTTTGATGATGATGTACTCCACGTTACTCAGCACTGACATGAAGTCGGCGTGACTCACGGCTTCATCAGACACCGAGTTGAAATACTTCCACTTGTGCTGCAGACAAACACGAGAACACGGTCAGAGAGCGCCGGGATTACAGCACAAACACAGCGATGCAGACGCGGACTGACCTCGGTCAGAGGAACCTCGTGTCCGGTGCGGACGCCGTTCTCAGGGGCGGGAAGCTCGGTGTAGATGACCAGCTTGCGCAGGTGTCCGCCCCTCATCAGCACCTGAGGCTCGTGATTGGCCAGACCCACGCCGTCCAGAGCGATGAAGGTCAGCGTGTAGGAGAGTCTTCCTCCGTACGACAGCAGCTACCAGACAAACAACAGAAGCACACGAATGAACCATCTGAGTGCTACAAATACATGCTTAAACACTTTAAAATATATTAATATAAATACATAATTATAAATTAAAATATATTAATATAAATACATATTATTTGTGTGGTGTTTACTGTGGCATTTGTGTGGTGTTTACTGTGGTATTTGTGTGGCATTTGTGTGATGTTTACTGTGGTATTTGTGTCTTTTTACTGTGGTATTTTGTGGTGTTTACTGTGCTATTTGTGTGGTGTTTACCGTGGTATTTGTGTCTTTTTACTGTGGTATTTGTGTGGTGTTTACTGTGGTATTTGTGTGGTGTTTACTGTGCTATTTGTGTGGTGTTTACTGTGGTATTTGTGTGATGTTTACTGTGGCTATTTTGTGGTGTTTACTGTGGTGTTTGTGTGGTGTTTACCATGGTATTTGTGGCTTTTTACTGTGGTATTTGTGTCTTTTTACTGTGGTATTTGTGTGGTGTTTACTGTGGCATTTGTGTGGTGTTTACTGTGGTATTTGTGTCATTTGTGTTGTTTACTGTGGTATTTGTGTGATGTTTACTGTGGTAGTGTTTGTGTGTGTTTACCATGGTATTTGTGCTTTTTACTGTGGTATTTGTGTCTTCTTACTGTGGTATTTGTGTCTTGTTTACTGTGGTATTTTTGTGTCTGTGTATTTACTGTGGTATTTGTTGGCATTTGTGTGATGTTTACCGTGGTATTTGTGTCTTTGTTACTGTGGCATTTTCATGGTGTTTCGTGGTGTTTACTGTGGTGTTTGTGTGGTGTTTACCATGGTATTTGTGGCTTTTTACTGTGCTATTTGTGTCTTGTTAATGTGGAATTTTTGTGGTGTTTACTGTGCATTATTGTCTTCTTACTGTGGTATTTGTGTGGTGCTTGCTGTGGTATTTGCATGGGTCTGTACCTGGTTACCGTGGTATTTGTGTGTTGTTACTGTGGTATTTGTGTCTTGTTACTGTGGTATTTGTGTCTTGTTACTGTGGTATTTGAGTCTTGTTACTGTGGTATTATTGTCTTGTTACTGTGGTATTTGTATGGGTCTGGTTACCGTGGTATTTGTGTGTTGTTACAGTGGTATTTGTGTCTTGTTACTGCCGTATTGGTATTCTGTTACTGTGGTATTATTGTCTTGTTACTGTGGTATTTGCTGTGGTATTTGCATGGGTCTGTACCTGGTTACCGTGGTATTTATGTGGCAGTCTCCAGTAATACGGTGCGGTGAGGACAGACAGATTGTGCAGGTGAGATGCGTTCAGCAGCATCTCCTGATCGCTGTAATAAACACCCTCCAGCGTCCCCTGCAGGTCACTCTGAGACACGACACGCAGCAGAGCCGGAGCAGAGCCCAGCGTGATCTGAATCACACACACTTTTAATATACACACCATTCATGAATATTCATGATTCACATCATTCAAATATCAGCATCAGGATCTTCAGTCCCATGGCAGCATATATAATACCACATACTGACAATAAATGTATAGCCTGAATGCACTGTAAGTCGCTTTGGATAAAAGCGTCTGCTAAATGCATAAATGTAAATAATATTTGTATATGGGTTTAGTTTGTATCTTAATTAAATGTGATGAGAAAAAAACTAATTTGAGTAGACTTACAAACAAATGACTCCTAAAGAATCACTTACTTACGACTGGATGTTAATATGACAAAAATGCACCGAAGAACTGTTTTATACACATTTTTTTATATTTTATGCCTCTTAATCATGATAAAATCACTGTAAAGCATGGAATCTCGTGACTTACTGTTTCATTTATATATACTGTGGTTAAAAAGTTTGGGGTCAGTAAGATTTAATGTTTTTTTTATTATAAATATTTAACTTATTTTTAAATCAAGAATGCTTTAAATTGATCAAAAGTGACAGTCAGGATATTTATAATTTAAAAAAATATTCTGTTTCAAATAAATGCTTTTTTTTTTTAATTAATTTCTTTCTATTAATCCGTGAATCCTGAAATATTAAATCTTTCATGATTTCCACAAAAATATTGTGCAGCACGGCTGTTTTCAACATTGATAATAATCAGAAATGTTTCATATTATTATGATTTCTGAAGATCATGTGACACTGAAGACTGGAGTAATGATGCTGAAAATACATCTTTGATCACAGAAATAAATTATACCTTATCACATATTCACATAGAAAACATCTGTTTTACATTATAATAATATTTCAGATTTGTACTGTATTTTTGATCAAATAAATGCAGCCTTGATGAGCAGAAGAGACTCTTTCAGAAACATTAGCTTTCCCAAACCTTTGAACGAGTGTATGTTTACAGTGTAGTGTGAGTTGATGTGTTGTGGTCACTGTGTGGTCAGTGCTCACCGGTACTCGGATCAGTCCGCCGAGCTCCTCACAAACACTGGACACGCCGAAACAGAAGCAGGGACTGCATCCGGCCGGATTCTGAGCCGTCAGACCGAACGTCCCGCTCTTACACTCGTCACAGCCGCTGCCGCCCACGTTCTCCTGAAAAACATTAACCACGTTAACCATGAACACATTACAATATACACAGGTAGGGCTGGGCCATATGGGGAAAAAAAATAATATACATTTTACAAAAAAAAAAATATATATATATATATATATTGAGAAAATCATCTTTAAAGTTGTCCAAATGAAGTTCTTAGCAATGCATATTAATAATCAAAAATTAAGTTTATAGTTGGAAATTTACAAAATATCTTCATGGAACATGATCTTAATAACTAATGATTTTTGGCGTAAGAGAAAAATGTATAATTTTGACCCAAACAATGTATTGTTGGTTATTTCTACAAATATAGCTGTGCTGCTTATCACTGCTTCTGTGCTCCAGGGACACATTTATTAACATAATAATGAATAAATATTAATAATAAAAGACATAATAACAGCAAGAGGTGAAGAAAGAGAAAAATAAAATAGATAAATAAGATTGGTAATATTTCTATTCAAAATCGTCATTGCTCGATTTCTAAAAAAATGAATTGTGGCAAAACATTAAACTCGAATGAATATCTAAACAGAGGCGTCTCTGTGGTCACCTTGCAGGAGCAGCGGCCGTGATCCTGGCATCCACACACTCCCAGCGCCGGGTCGCAGAACTCCTCTCGCGTGCCGTCGGGGCTGCAGCTGCACGCGGTGCATTCTGGGAAGTCTTTGTAGCCCAAAGCGCAGCGGTCGCACCTGAGACCGGAGAAGTGCGGCCTGCAGCGACACTGACCCGACTGCAGGTCACACTGAGACGAACTGGAGCCCACGGAGCTGCAGTTACACACCTACACACACAAACACAGAGAGAGTCACACACACACCACACACACACACACACACACACACACACACACACACACACACACACACACACACACACACACACACACACACACACACACACACACACACACACACACACAGAGAGAGTCACACAGACACACACACACAAACACACACACACACACACACACACACAGAGAGAGAGACACACACACACACACACACACACACACACACACAGAGAGAGACACACACACACACACACACACAAAGAGACACACACACACACACACACACACACACATACACAGAGAGAGTCACACAGACACACACACACACACACACACACACAGACACACAGAGAGAGAGAGAGACACACACACCACACACACACACACACACAGAGTCACACACACACACACAGTCACACACACACACAAAAATAACATTATTATTAAAAAAATTATATTCAATAATAACTCTATAAAATAATCAATATGCTATTTATATGGCCTTCTAAAGAATTCCCTTTATTTATTTAATACCACTAGTACTATTAAACCTTCATTGTACTGCAAAAACTAATATTCAGTAATAGTTGTTTTTTATATACAGCAGTAATTATTTATTCATATTTGTTAATATTTACGAATGAATCACAATGGTATTAACATGGTAGTCCAGGAATACTCTGGTATTATGATGGCTCGTCTCGTACCTTACAGCCGGACACTCCGTCGTGACCCCAGTGACCTTCTTCACACTCCTCACACTTCAGGCCGCGTGTGTGTGGAGGGCAGATACACTCGCCCGTGTGTGTGTTACAGTTTCCGTGTGTGTGTGCGCAGTCACACGCTAGAGGAGACACAAAGCGAGATTACATGAGCCGACTCTCACTAACCAGCCTAAACTAGTGATGACGAAAGCACTCACTAACCAGCCTAAACTAGTGATGAGCGAAGCACTCACTAACCAGCCTAAACTAGTGATGAGTGAAGCACTCACTAACCAGCCTAAACTAGTGTTGAGTGAACCACTCACTAACCAGCCTAAACTAGTGATGAGCGAACCACTCACTAACCAGCCTAAACTAGTGATGAGCGAAGCACTCACTAACCAGCCTAAACTAGTGATGAGCGAAGCACTCACTAACCAGCCTAAACTAGTGATGAGCGAACCACTCACTAACCAGCCTAAACTAGTGATGAACGAACCACTCACTAACCAGCCTAAACTAGTGATGAGCGAACCACTCACTAACCAGCCTAAACCCACCTAAACTCACTAACCAGCCTAAACTAGTGATGAGCGAAGCACTCACTAACCAGCCTAAACTAGTGATGAGCGAAGCACTCACTAACCAGCCTAAACTAGTGATGAGCGAACCACTCACTAACCAGCCTAAACTAGTGATGAGCGAACCACTCACTAACCAGCCTAAACTAGTGATGAGCGAACCACTCACTAACGAGCCTAAACTAGTGATGAGCGAAGCACTCACTAACCAGACCAAACTAGTGATGAGCGAAGCACTCACTAACCAGCCTAAACTAGTGATGAGCGAAGCACTCACTAACCAGACCAAACTAGTGATGAGCGAAGCACTCACTAACCAGACCAAACTAGTGATGAGCGAAGCACTCACTAACCAGACCAAACTAGTGATGAGTGAAGCACTCACTAACCAGACCAAACTAGTGATGAGCGAAGCACTCACTAACCAGCCTAAACTAGTGATGAGCGAAGCACTCACTAACCAGACCAAACTAGTGATGAGCGAAGCACTCACTAACTAGTGATGCAAAACTAGTGATGAGTGAAGCACTCACTAACCAGACCTAAACTAGTGATGAGCGAACCACTCACTAACCAGCCTAAACTAGTGATGAGCGAACCACTCACTAACCAGCCTAAACTAGTGATGAGCGATTTCTTTCCAATCCCTGCTTCGTGACGCTTCTGAGCTTTTGTGAATCATTTGTGATTCGGAGCACGTATGAAACTGTTTTTATGTATTTTTTAGCATTTGCACACTTTTGACCAGCAGGCGTCACCAGCGTGTGGTGTTTCGAGAGCTTCGAAAAGATTAAACTAAACTAGTCATAGCTCTCATTGTGCACCAGTGCATGTTATGAACTAATTACTATATTAATACATGTGTCTGCTGTTCTCACGTGTGCATCCGCTCTCCGTGAAGCTGTAGAATCCGCGCTCGCAGCGATCACATTTATCACCCGCCACTCCAGCGATGCACTGGCACCGCCCCTCCTCGTCACATGATGCAGACAGAGCGCCTGATTGGTTACATTCACACAGTCTGCAGCCATCGCCGCTGTTGATACCGTAATAACCCACCTGAGACACACACACACACACACACACACACACACACACGCGCACACACACACACACACACACACACACACACACACACACACACACACACACAAAAACACACACACACACACACAAACCACACACACACACAGACACGCGACACACACACACACACACACACACACAACACACACACACACACAGACACACACCACACACACACACACACACCAAACACACACACACACACACACACACACACACACACACACACACAACCGTAAACATTAATTAATCAACTAATAATATCAATTAACAGACAATAAAATAAATGTATTAATGAATATGATATAAACTATTAATAATACTACATTGATCAAATGCAACAAACTAAATTAGTAATGAATATTATATGAATAATAAATAATAGATCATAATAAAATTAATCTTCATTAATAATATAAAAAATGTAAGATTAATTATACTAATAGAGTAAGAGAATTATTAATGAATATGATATGAACTATTAAAAATATAGTAAAACTATTAATAAAAAATAACATTATTAATGATTATTATATGAGTTATTAATAATAATGAATCTTCAATAATAATACAATAAAATTAATCAAAGAGAAAATAAAAGACATTGATTAATGTATATTATATGAACAATTGAGAATAATATATAATAATACAATAAATATATTGATATTAATAAACAGTAAGTCAAAGAGAATTACTAATGAATATTATATAAATGATTATTATTAATAATAATACAATGCACATTTTTATAATAAAATAGCTTTTATAAAACAATACAATTTTATTAAACTGTACAAAATAATTAATGCATATTACATGAGTAAATGAAATATATAAAACGATTAACGATCTTAATAAATAGCAAATAAATGAGAATATTGATGAATACCATATGAACTATAATATATAATAAAACGATTAATGGAAATAAATGGCAGAATGAAGTAAATACATATAATGAAACATGCATTAACACTTTATTTTAAGGTTACACATATTACATGTACTTACGATTATAATAACAATTAATTATGCATAATTACATGCAAGTAGCCCCACACCATAACCATTTAGTAAGTGCATGTAGTTAATTAATAGTACTCATTACTTAAATGTATAATTACACTGTAACAAGTAAGTGAAGGAATCAGCACATATATGAAGTTACCTGACAGCGGTCACAGGTTTGACCGATCACGCTGACCTTACACTCACACTGACCCGTGGTCATGTGACACAGACTGGACAGAGAGCCGTCGCCATGGCAACCGCAGGCTGGACACACACACACGATTACAGACACAACGTGTTGTTATTATTATTATCCATATCTGACTGTTATGTGTAGATATTAGAGGTGTAACGGTACGTGACGGAGGTTTCAGTACAGCAGGAGGAAAGCACTGAGCATATATATATATATATATATGATTTACCTTTAAATAAATTCAATTACTATATGCTCTAAACTATAGGGAGCCCTTTACATTACTATATGATTGTAACGAACAACAAAAATGATTTTACTCCTTTTCTAGTGTCAATATCTATAAAATAACTTGAATTAAGATGCATTTACTTAACAAGTAAAATGTCTTGTTTTCTGAAAATATTATCCAAATTGTGTTATTTCTTGCTTAAAACAAATACAAATATCTGATAATGGGGTAAGAAAAATAATCTTAATTCAAAAGCTAAACAAGATTATTTTTCTTACCCCATTATCAGATATTTGTATGTGTTTTAAGCAAAAAAAAGAACAAAAAGAAAAATGTATAATTTTGATTTGGTTATTGCTACAAATATACCTGTGCTGCTTATGACTGTCTCCAGGTCACGTATTACTATGATTAAATATAATTACATAAAATATGCATTTAAATCAGTCATTATTGCACAACACAAAAATAGAAATGCACTTCTAAGAGTGGAAATAGCTGAATGAAAAATGAACTGTTAATATCAGAATGGTGCACAAGGCGCATGTGGAGTGGTTTTCTCACCCTGGCAGTTTCTGAGGGTCACGGCGTCTCCGTAGAAGCCGTCGGCGCAGCGCTCGCAGTGCAGACCCGCCGTGTGACCCAAACACTTCAGACACTCTCCGGTGCGTCCGTCGCAGTGACCCGCTTCAGCCCGGTCCACGTTACCGTTACACTCACACGCCAAACACCGCCCGCCCGGCTCCGCGGGGTCACCGTGATAACCCTCGGCACACCTGAGCAGCATTACTCATTAATCAATCATGTCACTGAAACATGAAGCTCAGGATAAACCCTCGTTAGTCCTGTACCTCTCACACTTGGCTCCGGCGTATCCCAGCAGGCACTGGTCACAGATGAACTCTCCGGGACGCTGCAGCACACACGTGGGGCTAAAACTGCAGCACACACACCAATCAGATCATTCACATACTATACATAGAGTACATATACATCTGTATCTATATCTATCTACCTATATTAATACATGCACGCATGCGAACACACACACACACACACATTCTCAAACTCACAAACACGCACGCACAACACACACACACTCACCCTCACACACACACACTCACACACAACTCACACTCAACACACACACACTCACATTCTCACACACACACACTCACACACACACACACACACACTCACACACTCACACACACACACACAACACACACACACACTTCAAACACACACACACACTCTCTCACACACACACACACACACACACACACACACACACACACACACACACACACACACACACACACTCACTTGTTGGACGCCAGTGTCAGCGGGCAGGAGCATCTCTGGCAGTCGTCCGGCGTTCCTTCGCTGGCCTCACCATAGAAACCCGGCAGACACTGATCACAGTGAGGCCCCGTGGTGTTGTGCGCACAACCCTGGAGAGAACACACACACACACACACACACACACACACACAGAGACACACAGACAGACAGAGACACAGAGAGAGACACACACACAGACACACACACACACACACACACACACACACACACACACACACACACACACACACACACACACACACACACACACACACAGACAGACACACACACACACACACACACAGAGAGACACACAGAGAGACAGACCAGACAGAGACACAGAGAGACACACACACACACACACACACAGACAGACAGACACACACACACACACAGAGACACAGAGAGAGCCACACACACACACACAGAGACAGACACACACACACACACACACACACACACATACAGAGCCAGAGAGAGAGACACACACAACACACACACACACACACACACACACACACACACACACACACACACAGACAGACAGACACACACACACAGACAGACAGACACACACACACAGAGACACAGAGAGACACAACACACACACACACACACACACAGACAGTAGGCTAGGTTCGTCAGTTTGAAAAAGCCACTAATAGGGTCTGAGAATGTTAAATGCAGTGCTAAAGTGGCGCTGGTGTGAGACGCGGGAGCTGATGCAGCGGACGGGGGATATTTGCGCCGGTCGATGTGGATATTGTGCATGACTTCTTCTCTCTCATCACATTCTACGAGTGCTACAGTTTCTGAACGTTCACGCTTGTAACACACACAGCTGTATCCTCGCCACAGTGTAACAGTGAAAAGAGTGTCGCGTTACGAATGATATACCGATCCCGGTTTATCGGCCAGGCCTCGTTTAGAGCAGGTCATAATGAAGTTACACCTACCAGACACTCTCCGTTGATGTCGCACTCGGTCGCGTGATCGTTACACTCGCACTGAAGACAGTTTCCTCCGAACAGAATCCCACCGACCCGATAGAACCCGGGCATGCAGTACTGAGGAGACAAACACACAGCGCCGGGTTAATAACCTCACTGGTCATGTGGGCGCTGATAGAGTGACCCGGAAGTGGTTTCTCACCTCACAGGAAGTGCCGGAGTAACCCCAGGGACACTCGCACTGCTCCACATCCAGAGGGATTTTAGACAGACCCGAGTTTGTGTCTCCGACACTTAAAGACACGGAACTCAGCCTGTGGACAAAATATATATTAATTATTAAAATATTAAAAAAAAATATGTTGTGATGTTTTATTGCTAGTACCGATACATACAGGCTAGTTTATATACCTAAAGCTAAATTAAAACACTATATATGTATGTAATAATATAACAAATACATATATTATTGATATATTCAATAACAAACAAATAAATACAATTTTAATACATAAATATATAGTACATAAATGTTAATGTAAATTATCTTTACAATAAATTATAATAATATAATAATTTCATATATCAATATTTTAAAAACAGCAAATTATACATAAATACTTTAAATAAACAATATATAAAATGAAAATGTATTTACATAACTAATATATAAAATAAAATGATGTAAAATAATATATAAAATAAAATTTGCATCTACTTAATAAAAAATACAGATTAATTTAAATTATGTTACATTAATGCTGTGTATGTTTATTATATATATATATTATATAAATAATTATGTTTATGACATAAAAAATATGTTATGTTTATATATTAAATATATTTATATATAATATAAAAAATGAATATAAATACATTTCAATATTTTCTTAAAAAATAAAAGCATCTACATGAAAATGTAATGTTAATGAACTTACCAATAATTATATAATTTATAAAATTATATCCATGTATATATAGCTGCTGCTGCTCCCCGCCCTTTTAAGTGGCTGTGCCTTTAGCTCGTTCTGTTTGTTTATACACACACAGATAAATGACACCCCCCCAACCCAACCCCCAACAGAGTTTTAAATTATATGTTACTTTTTCTTAAACTTTGGATAAAAAGTAAAGTAAAAGTAAAGTAAAGTAAAAAACTTGTGATTAATCGTTTGTATTTATAATACACACCGCTTATTTTGGATCTAATGATGAATACATGCCAAAGGCATCAAATGCGCCAGACACTGGATTTGTCCTTTATATTTGTGTGTGCTAAACCTCCGTGAGACCTGAGTGTTCCCTCGGCGCTGTCCTCCAGCTGAGCTCGAACCCTGAGCGCAGCCACGTCCGCCAGCACCGTCATCAGCTCGTCTCTCTGAACACGGCTCCCGCTGCGAGCGTCTATGAAGGAGCGCGGCAGCATCTGGAGCGAGACGCGCTGCTCCGTGTGAGCGTTCAGCAGCAGACGAGCGGCCCGAGACTGACGCAGCGTCCGCCCGTTACCCTGAAACACACAGTTACAGAGAAGACACGGAACATTTGGATTCATTTTCATAAAGGCATAAACACCTTCCCAAAATTGTCATGAGAATCAGTTCTAAATCTGATGTTGTCAACATAAAGAAGCACTGAGAGCTCCATCAACATTCATTAATGCTAGTCATTTATGAATATGAGACAATAATAATAACTACCCTACAACAGCTCTATTAACACATTTATTCTAACACTCACACATAGTGTTCAAATTAGGATCTGTAATATATATGTTTTAAAAGTCTCTTTTGCTCATCAAGGCTGCATTATTTGTACAGTAAAATACATGCATTATTCAAGAAGGGTCTCAAAATATGATTTTAACTTATTAATTTTAAGTTAAATGTGCTTTGTTGGTTTAATGGCTTTGTTGGTTTAATGCTGTTCAGTGTTAGTTTTTAAATTGTTGTTTTCTAAGTGATTTTTTATATGAAAAGCAAAACAAAACAGTTAAAAAAAAGCACATTTTGGTTATTTAATTTATGCAATGTTGAAAAAACATTAATGGGTAAAATATGAAAAACCATGTTCATCCAATCTTTTTCATTTTGGTGCATCCCTACAAAATACCCCAAATATAATGTATTATTTAATTTAGAAAATGCCTATTTTGAGTGGAAGCAGAGCAGGCTGTTTTTGTGCATGTCTCTTTAAATGCAAATGAGCTGCTTCTCCCCGCCCCCTTTTCCAGAAGTGGGCAGGGCCTTTACAGCTCGTTCTGTTTGTTTTGGATTATCATGTCGAGGGATGCAAACTCATCCAGGGTGAAAATGATATGCAATTATCATCTTACCTCCATAATCACGCTGAAATGAGCTTGAAGCGTCTTGTCCACGTTTTCCTCAGACGTGTCATAAGCAACGCTGTAGTTCAAGAAGCTGCCGTATGAGGTCAGCTAGAAGAGAAACGATGACCATATATTAGCTAAAGCGCTCAGAATACTGTGTTATTATGTTTATGTCCTCAGATGATTGTAGCTCATTATATACGGATTTAATTCAAGCCAAGTCACATTTATGTATTTGTACAATACACGTCGTTTCAAAGCAACTTCACAGAAACAAACCAGAAAATAACAGTTAATGCTGTAATATTAATTATTATAATTCAGCAGCTCTATAGAAGACAATAGTGTCATTATTTAGATGAATAGATACAATAATAGTCTATAAATAATAGTAATATAACTGCTT
>JAPDDN010000564.1:15000-17500 GCA_027422405.1 Ptychobarbus kaznakovi | reverse complement strand
AGCTGTTTAACAAAACCATTGACGAGGCATTTGCTCTGATTTAATCTTCTTTGAAGAGCGACATCAATCAATCCATCCATCCGCCCACGTGTCTGTGTGCCGCCATTCATGACACAAATCACCACGTCTTGGACAGTTGACCAAAGCTGGCCTTTGGTTTGAGGAGATAAGCATCATTACTGACAGCACAGAGCTCAATGAGAGGGAACCGAGAAGATGAAGAGGGCAAGTCATGAGGTCAACGTGAGCTTTAGAGCAAAATCAGTGCAAACTCGTCATGCATTTGATCATTTAGTAAAGTAAGATGAGCAAACTCAACTTTAATGCAGAGTATCTTACAGCTTTAATATGTATATTAGTTATTATACTTTGTTTTTAGGGTTATTAAAGTTAACTATATCTATAACTACAACCGTAAAAAAACACATTTTTGTTACTTGGAGAGAAAGCTGATATAAAGTGTTAAAAAAACTGTTTTATTTTAGTTACCAAAGTCACTTTTCTAATTTTCGTGTTTTATGTTAAAGTACTTAACTAAAAAAAAAAAGAAAATGTTATACAAATTGTCAAAAAAGATTTGTGAAAGTGGGCGGGGGGGTTAGGGTTACAGTGCGTTTACACAACAGCAGCTCATCGTGATTGACGTCTCAGACCCAAAACACTCTGTCTGGGTGGCTTTCAGTCAGCAAACAAGCAAACAAATAAGAGAGTAGTTCAGCGAAAGAGCTCGGGTTCAATCAGAGACGACGTGTGAAGATTCACCATCATCACAGAACAAGGACGGGAGGTAAAACATCTCCAGAAAATGATTTACAGATCAGTCTAGCACGATGTTTTCCAGCCCCAGATCCCTGACCTCGGCCTTTATGAAAGACAAGGTCTACCTATTGAAGAATTGATAGAAAAAGACATCCCAGATTGCACTTAATTTACATTTTAGTCATTTAGCAGATGCTTTTATCATACAAATGAGGCCTTTAATTAGTGATGCACTAAATTCAGATTCTCTTTATTTTATTTTAAACTAGCAAATTGTCTGATACCGATACCGATTTCTAAGCAAATCTATTTATTGGCTGTATAACAAACAAACTGGCTTTTATATCCAGACATTTGAAATTAGACGCAACCACTGCATATTAATGACGAGCAGTCGATTTCGATTCATTTCAGGATTTACAGCAAACACAGAATGCTCCGACTTTAGGTGTTGTTTATATATTTGCTACATAAAACATCTGCACGAAACATAAACAGCAGGTCTGGACTCTGACAGTAGGGGGGGGCTTATGAACAGGGTTGCCAGGTGTTCGCAACAAAACTAGACCAAGGGTTCCCCGGTAAAAACCAAGCGGCAACCTCCCGCTCTCTCGTGAAACCGACACGGACGTGACTAAAACTGTGATTCGTTGACTGGCTGCTGGAGGCGGAGTCTAAAAGAGAGTCAATTCCATAGACCCCCCCCCCCCCCATGTTAAAGTGCCCAACTTTACAGCATGTTTACAGCAAGTGGTTTTGGTCTATATTGCAAATTTTGCCCTTCGTGATAACTGTGAGGGGGTGGGGGATTTTTTATTACTCATCCGTTTAAATTATATTAAGCCTTAAAGTTCTGCATAATTAAGGGCGTGGCCGCTTGAGTGACAGGTGGATTGCTGCCGCCGTCATCGCTCTAGGTGGGCGTGGTTTCAGAAACCAGCTCCTCCCACCTCCCGCCTTTTTGCCCATTTTCGATTATCCGGGAGTGACGTGCTGCCAAGATGGCCCCGCCCCTTTGAGCTTCAGAAATGCTCTTCAGAAACCGACGTCACGGACACTACGTCCATTTTTTTTACAGTCTATGTTAAAAACACATTCCGGGGGTATAATCCATGATTTTCGGCAGGGAAATCTTCCAGGAAAATTTGCATTCAATGAGCTAAATATCATGTTATCAAGGTCGCTTCAACCCGCGGACATGAACAACAACCCACGGCGACAGTGTTAATGTAGCCCAAACGCGGGAAAACAGCAGACTTGGCAACACTGCTTTTGAACCGCTTCCTTGGTTACCGCTGTAAACAAAGTTCCTCAACACAGTTCCCTTCAGTGATACATTAATATAACCCCAGAAATGTAACGCACTGTTGTACTTATGTGACTGATTTCCGGGATCTACTGGGACAGAGATAAAGACGTCTAGCGTGTGAAGTCCTGCATGCATTGCTGATGAGATCAGCTGAGAGCTAATCAAAGCTCCGGGACAGACCAGAAGATCGGATGAATTTGCATCTGAACAGACTGTAATCAGATGTAAGCGGAGCTGATAAGAAGCTCACAATGTGATTCGGTCACACACACACACACACACACACACACACACACACACACACACACACACACACACACACACACACACACACACACACAATGTGATTTGGTCACTCACACACACTCTTACACACACACACACTCTCTCTCACACACACACACTCTCTCTCTCTCACACACACACACACAC
>JAPDDN010000564.1:0-10000 GCA_027422405.1 Ptychobarbus kaznakovi | reverse complement strand
TAGTCTATTAAAATGCATTAATAATCATCAAAATTCAAGGTATTCTAAATTGTATGCGGCAAAAATGCCTCTGTATGTCTTTTATATTTATATGATTTATTATACTTAATTTATATCACCCGTGGCCGTTGTTTTTCTCCAGATATCAGCATGATAACAAATGTAATATTGATTTACCTGTTTAAAGTTAGCATTAAGTGACTTGCACTTTAGACACAATATTATTTATGTATTTATAACTGCAGTTTAAATGAATCCATGTCCACTCTGTGCTACATTAAACTGTGTAAATACATCTAAGTGCCACTTCAGATGCAGATTAGACATGTTTTCTTATGTTGGAGGCTAAGGACTGGATGAATTGCCTCTTATTCTTACCCAAGGATACGAAATGGGAGATAGAGATCAAACTGAATGTTAACTAAATGGTGACTAAATTCATTTTCTGGTAAGATATCTGTACTTTTACTTAAGTGTGGCTTTCTGGTACTTCATCCACCATTGAAATCTCCAGTGTTATGTTGATTACAGTTGAGGTCAAAAGTTTACACCCCCCTTTTCACAATTGAAAAAAGATTAGCGGGGGGGGGGGGGGGGGGGGGGGGTGAAAACTTTAGAATTTATAGATTAGGGTAAATTTTACTTATTTTGTCTTCTGGGAAACATGTAAGTATCTTCTGTGGCTTCTGAAGGGCAGTACTAAATTAAACCAAAATATGAGTTTTAGGCAAAATGAGAAGAAAGTACACATCTCCATTACGTTCAAAAGTTTTCACCCCCGGCTCTTAATGCGTGGAGCATCAGTGAGTGTTTTAATCTTCTGTAATAGTTGCGTATGAGTCTCTCAGTTGACCTCGGTGTGAAAAGATGGATCTCAAAATCATACAGTCATTATGGGAAAGGGTTAAAAAACACAAAAATGCTGGAAAACCAAAGAATTAGTGTGAGCTGAAGGATTTTTCTGAAGAACAGCAGACAGTTTAACTGTTCAGGACTCATGAACAACTATCACTAAACTAATAAACACAGCTGTGCATCATTCATTATTCAAGAATTCAAGGGTGTGTAAACTTTTGAATGTTTCTTTTTAAAATATAAATTCAACCATTATTTTCTCTATATGTCTCTATATATCTCTATATGTGAAACATCTTATTCAGGTCAGTACTAAATAAACAATAACATGCATTTTGTATGATCCCTCTTATTTTGGTCAAATGAACTTCTGAGCTCATCTGTATGTTTCTGATCAGTGTACGGGTTTGTTCAGCAGGGGGCAGTGGCGGCTGATAAACTGGCAGAGTTTTTCCTTCTCTCTCTCTCTCTGGTATATTTTGTGTTTCAGTGCTTAGCAATCCTGAGAGAAATACACTGATGTTATGACTGCTCCGCTAACAGACTAAACAGCTGGCGGTGAGACACACGATGCACATTTACAGGACGTTTCTGCATCTACAGTAGTTTACATTCTGAAGAAAACAGTCTCTAATGAACGATAAAAGTCCTCCGCTGAACATACTGCTGTAAAAACACAATGTCTTTTCCATCATTATAGCAGGATCTGAGTGTAATTGTGCCGTGATTTTCGTGTTTTCTCTCAGGATGAAGTTCTCCGTGTTATTAGATGAACACTGAACTGTTTTGGCCCGTGTCGGCCTCACGGCGCGCTCTGTCTGGCTTCAGTTAAACTCTACAAACTCTAATAATGGAGACGCTCTGACGCAGCTGAAGCACATTTGCAGACGTTTGCCCGCTGTGTTCGGCTTCATCAAGACCCGCTTCTGTCCAGACCACCTGGACCTATCTATCTATCTATCTATCTATCTATCTATCTATCTATCTATCTATCTATCGTCTATCCGTCTATCCGTCTATCCATCTATCCATCTATCTATCTATCTATCTATCCGTATATCTATCTATCTATCTATCTATCTATCTATCTATCTATCTATCTATCTATCTATCTGTCTATTCGTCTATCCATCTATCCGTCTATCCGTCTATCCATCTATCCATCTATCTATCTGTCTATCCATCTATCCATCTATCTATCCGTCTATCCATCTATCCGTTCATCCATCCATCTCTCTCTCTCTCTCTCTCTCTATCCATCCGTCCATCATCCATCTCTCTCTCTCTCTCTCTCTCTTCTCTCTCTCTCTATCCATCGTCCATCCATCCATCCATCCATCTCTCTCTCTCTCCATCCATCCATCCATCCATCCATCTCTCTCTCTCTCTCCATCTCACTCTCTCTCTCCTCCATCCATCCCCATCCATCAATCCATCCATCCATAGGTTGTCATTCCATCCATCCATCCCCCCCCTCCCTCCCTCCCTCCCTCCCTTCCTCTCCTCTCCCTCTCTCTCTCTCTTCTCTCTCTCTCTCTCTCGGTTGGGTTGGGTTGGGTTGGGTTGGGTCTCTCTCTCTCTCTCTCTCTCTCTCTCTCTCTCTCTCTCTCTCCATCCATCCTCTACATTTCTCTATATTTCTTCCCGTCTGCTGTTTTCGTCTCTGGACCGCTGTGGCTCGTGTATAACTGCATTAGTAGCTCCTCCGCCACGCTCTCATTCCACACACATTACAAATGTCATCTTTATGGTGTGTAATAGTGTGTTTCCTCCCCATCGATTCATCATCCTCAGCCACTTCATCTCCCTTTACTCCCTCGCGCTCGATGAAGAAATTATACTGAGATATGAAACTGTCTCTGGTGAACACTTGCATCTATTACCCACCGGGACATACACATCGCACTGAAAGAGCTGGATCAAATAGGCCACATTTTACATACATTATCAGGAGATACTGACAAGATGTGAAAAGAAATGCTCATTCTCACTTACTTAGTAACCATATTTACTGTAACTGGATTCAGTTATTTTACACTAAGGTTAAGTCAATGACGAAATCACTTTGTAAAATAGCATTTTTTCTCATTTAATATCCATTTTGATGAAAGTAAAATAGGTTATGAAGTGCTTTCCATGTTAACTAACAATGAATTTATTTATGTGCATAGATAAACATTATTAAATCAATGTCATTAACCTTGTAAATATGCAAATTAGAACATTTAAGTTTACTATGTTTAGGACCCTCCTCTTCTAAATAAAGTACGGTAAATACTGCATGTGTGAGTAATAAGAATATATTGCATTAGTAGCTCCCCTACGCAATTACAACTCATTTGAATCTCATGCGATTATGTAATAGCTCCTATAAAACAGATCCAGCTCATTGTGGTAATTAACCGAACATCACCCATGGCCAAACTCTAGCAAAGATGAGCTTCTAGTCTCTCGTAGCCTGACTGACGGCTGAAGGTCTGGAATATATGGCCGGGTTCATGGGAATTCAGCCCCGCCACGAGGCCCCCCCCCAGGCCGTTTGACTGACATGTCAAACAACCATCACAGTTCGTTTCGTTCAGCGTCACGTTTCGGGGCGTGGAAATGTCGGCACAATAACAGACCGGTGTATGAGACTCTATGATTCCATGTCGCAAACTTTAAATATTTCACATACATTTGGAAATCCAGCATCAATCTACTCTGATAAGCGTTCGCTGTTACATTTGTAAACACGACGGCTTTATTATTTCGTGAGCGGGTCACGGCAAGACCATGGAGCGTGTTTCCAGGAACCCCGGAACGTTAAAGAACGCGACACAAGACACGTCTCCGGAAATCCTGTTTAAATTCAACGCTCCAATGAAACAGACGTAGACAAGAGACTGCAGCTCGAGCATACTCCTGAAGACATGTTTCCAGAAAAGTGTACCGTGTGCATCAGACGTTTGAGTGTCAGGGCTCTGACGGTAAATTACCACAATCTGGAGTTTTATAGGAGCTATTGAGGTAATCGCATGAGAATGTATTCCCCAATTGTAAGTCGCTTTGGATAAAAAGCGTCTGCAAAATGACTAAATGTAAATGTAACACAGTCAGTTTAGTTATTAAACATGAACTTTGAAACTTTTAACATCAGTTCGTCTGTGAATAATTTTCTCGTGAGCCTGGTTGTATTACAGACTCTGAAAGATTGTCAGGTATTCAGAGTGCATCTCTATATCAGCTGGCTCAGGTTCAGGGCTAAATCCAGGCAGACCAAAGGTCAAAGGTCACAGAGTTTGCATATGAGATGGAAATCAGCTTATGATTTTCATCGGGTTCTTTAGGAGGTTACTGAACATAAATACGGCATGTTTTAAGACTATGGAGAAGTGAATACATTCAGAATTTTGTTATAGTAATAAAACCTATCCTAGCATCATACACTAATGATCAAACATTGTATACGCCAACCAACCTTCATCATGAAACGCCGGCGCGGTCGTTTATCTGTATTATTGTGCCGGTCCTGATGATTGTTTGTGTTCTCAAATCTCAAGAGCGTCTTTAAAGTCCCAAACGAGCTCGACGAGCTGTTCACTGGTTTATTATTAGAGAGTTTATGATTCACCGCTAGCTTATGCGTTTAGCCATGATATCTTGTTTTATGCTTTATGTAAAGTTTACATCGTTTTTGTAAATATTATTATTATCATTCAGAATAAACTACAGCAGTTGCATCCTAAATGTGTCCCTGCAGCACAAACTAATTTATTAGTTTTATATTTGTATTTGTCTGTATCGGTTTTTAAATTCTGAAAGGTTTTATTTGTATTTTCCATTTTTATTTTAGTTAGTTTAGTAATTTTGTTGTGTTTTGTCTTTTTTATATATATAAATATTTCTAGGTAGTTTCTATTTATACTCTGATTTTTTTTATATTTTCCATTTTTATTTTTGTTAGTTTTAGTAATTTTGTTGTGTTTTGTCATCTTTTTTAATAAATATTTCTAGGTAGTTTCTATTTATACTCTGAATTTGTTTATATTTTATTTTTATTTTAGTTAGTTTAGTAATTTTGTTGTGTTTTGTCTTTTTTTATATATAAATATTTCTATGTGGTTTCTATTTATACTCTGAATTTTGTATATTTTATATTTTATTTTAGTTAATTTAGTAATGTTGTTGTTTTTGTCATTTGTATTGATTTTATAATGAATATTTCTCTATAGTTTCTATTATTATTTTGAATTAGGTTTTAACTTTGTATTTTCCAGTTTTTTCACATGTATGTTTTTCACATCAGTTTTATTTTGACTAAATTAATATTAATTTTGCCTTGGCAACTAGCTGAAAAAAAAATAACTTTTTGTATATTTTATTTTATTTTATTTCAGATAACACAATTCAGGCAGCATATATTTTCTGGTTTGAGTTAATAACTATAATAACCGAGCTACTGAAGCGGATGCATTGCTCTAAAGCACTGATTTCCATCTGTGTGCGTTTCTATTCAGGGGCAGATTTCTGATGATTTGTCGACGGGCCGCGAGACGCCAAGATCCTCCGACAGATGTCCCACTTAATATTGAACCACGACACCATTCATAAGCCTTTAATCCACATCTGTGGCTATTTAATACGGTGAGAAATGATGAGTAAAGTTACCGGCTTTAACTGAACTTCAGCTGTATGTGAAGCTTTCACTGCTGCTTTCACAAATGTTTGATTGCATACGTGACATTAAGAAATACATTAATTAATAAACTGCTCGAGCAGGTCAGCGTCCGTCGAGGGTTTGATGATCTATTAATAACTCAGTTGTTTATGTCAACGCATCTCCACGTGTGCTAATAAAGATGTATGATATGAATATATTAGTAGTATCATTGAGATTCTATTATAGTGTTTATTCATATTTTATTATTAATAAATAGTATTTTCTGTTTTCACTAAATGTGTGTATTTAGTTTTCATTTTTTATTTCGTTTTAGTTTTTAAACAAACTTAACAAAAATTTGAAATTAGTTTTTGTTTTTCTAAATGACTATTTTATATTTATTATTATTTATTTATTTTAGTTGTAGCTTTAAACAAACAACTTAAAAGTTAGAAATTATATGTATTTAGGTTTTATTTTTAGTTTAGTTTTCAAACCAACTTAAAATGTAAAATTATTTTTTGCTTTTTTAAAACTTAAATAAAATATAATCAATAAATAGACATTTAAAAAACTTTATTTTTGTTAAGTTAATGTTTAATAATTAAACTTAAATAAAATATGAACAATAAATAGGCATTTTAAACTAAACTTAATTTTTGTTAGGTTAATTTTTAATAATTAAACTTAAATAAAACATAAACAATAAATAGGCATTTAAAAAACTACATTTTTGTTAAGTTAATGTTTAATAATTAAAACAAAAATAATAAATATAATAAATAATATATATATTATATTTTAACACAAATTAGTTAATTTTTAATAATTAAAAATGTAATAAAATATAAACAATTAATAGGAATTTTAAAAAACAATTTTTGTTAAGTTACTGTTTAATAATTAAAACTTAAATAAAATATAAACAATAAATAGGCATTTCATTACTAAACATAAACAAAATGATTTTTTTTTTTTGACATTTTTCTTTAGTTATAATTGTATTTTACTTCTAGTTTTTAAACACAAACTAATAATTTGAAATTATTATTTGAATTAAATTTTTTAATATCTGTTTGAGATGTATTATTTTAGGTTTAGTTTAGTTAGTCAACTTAACACAAATGAGAAATGTTACTTTGGCAACTATTTAAATAATTTCCTTATATTTTAATCTTGTTAACATTTATTTTATGTTAAGTAATGTATTTAAGCATTTAGTTAATACACAGTAGTTTATGTACATAATAACCCTAATAACAGGCTAACTTTATGATAAACAGTAGTTCATGCATGACTGTATTTTGGGTCAAGCTCCTCACAACCAGTGTCGGGGAAAGATACTTTTAAAAGTAATGCGTTACAATATTGCGTTACTCCCTAAAAAAGTAACTAATTATGATACTTAGTTACTTTTTATTGAAAGTAATGTGTTACGTTACTTTTGCGTTACTTTTTAAATATGAGCAGGGCTTGATTGTTTGTTTTTAATACAATACGTTATATTTATAGCAAATATAAAAGCCTTTCACACCAAAAAGTGTAATGAATAAACCTCAGACTGAAGGACGAGTAAATCACGTCTGTACAGAAGAACACAGAAGAAGATTCAACACTCTTCAGCAATTAAAAGCACAATGTTAGTTTCTCTAAAGTATGTTTGTTTATTAGTATGGTTGAACTCATCATCAAAGGTCAGCAGCGGTTAATAAAATGAGATTAGATATATTTGTGTTGTTTACATATTTAAATTATTGCAGGTTTGCGTCATATTCTGAGTTTGTATTTCACTGTTTAATTAATTTTGATGAATACTGAATCTGTTTTTTGCGAGTGGGATGAATTAATACACATTCATATTTAGTCTAGATTAGATCTACAGTAAGATCATGTTCACACGGCGCACTGTCATCAATAAATGGGGAAAAAGTAATGCGTTACTTTACTAGTTACTTGAAAAAAGTAATATTATTACGTAACTCGTGTTACTTGTAATGAGTTACCCCCCCGACACTGGTCATGAGAGGGCAAAGCCCTCGTGTTTCACTCCCAGAAGCCCGTCCTCGTCTCTGGACACAATCAAGGTCAGTTATCAGCGCTCGAGTGACAGGACCAGCTGGTGAAACTCAGTAAGAGCTGCCGGGCCAGTGTTGTTTGTGTTTAAGATGTGTTTGTGGCTCTGGGAATGTCCTTCGTGTCTCTAGGCTTTAGTTAAAGAGCGTCTAGCTGCACAAAATGGGTGGAAAGAAATCCAAAAGCGCTGTAGACGACGACACAATGGGAAGAAAGAGCACCGGTCCAGACGAAAACCTCCCGCCGGTCGAACGCATTCGCAAATATACAACGACACACTTCGGATACAAAGTGCTCAGTCTGGCTCGGCGCGGCCTGACGGATCCTCCGGAGGAATTATGGGAGATAACTGATCTACAGAAGCTCAATCTGTCACTCAATGCACTGCGGTCCGTTCCGGCGTCTCTGGGTTCGCTGCAGAACCTGGTGGTGCTCAATCTTTGGGGAAACCAGCTCACTAGTCTGCCTCCTGAAATCAGTCGTGAGAAACCTAAAGGTGCTTTTTGCATACCACAACCGCTTGAGCGAGGTTCCCGAAGAACTGGGTGCATGCACCAAACTGGAAGTGTTGAGTCTGGCCGGTAACCAGTTAACTAGTCTCCCAGCGTCGCTGTCATCCCTCGCCGGATTAAAAAAGCTCAACTTGAGCCACAATCAGATCACGCACATCCCTGGCTGCGTCTACACCATGAAGAGTCTGGTGTTCCTGCAGCTGGCCTGTAATAGACTGGAAAGCATCGCCGATCAGATCCAAGCGCTGGCTGATTTAAAGATCCTCATCGTCGAGGGAAACTGCATTCACTCGCTTCCCAAGATGCTTTGCCGTCTGACCAAGCTGGAGCTCCTCAACGTGGACTTCAACGACATCCAGAACATCCCGGCGGAGATGCATCGCCTGAGACGCCTGGAGAAACTCGCCTGCCATCCGCTGGATACAGGACTGCACATCAGACACAATCCTCTGCTGAAACCCATCAAAGAGGTTCTGGACGGAGGTCTGCCGGCGCTCTACAGCTATCTGAAGGCCACGTGAAGCTCTTAACATCGCTTGTTTGATATAAAACTGTTGTTTTTATTCAGAGTTCACAGGTTTTATATTCATAAAGACTTGAGGATATACTAGAAAACATTAAAATGTGGAAAAAGCAGACTCTTTTTATCATTTTATTTAATGTAGCTTTTATTTAAAGGGTTCATATAATGCTAAATGCTCTTTTACAAGTCGCTTGAACTGAGATGCATGTACACAACCACCCTATGATGATAAAAATCCACCGTGTTTTTTTTAATCGACTAAAATCTTTATCTCTTTCTCAAATCGAGCCGATTTCAGTGTGACGTCACACGGACGGAGGCCCCGCCCACCATAGTTTGATTGACAGGAGCGTTTCAGCACAGACTGCACTGGTGTCTTACCTCAGACCCGTCCATCAGTCGTTTCACTGCCGGAGGAGATGTAGATAAGAATGACTCCGAAGAGATCGATGTGTTGTGTTGTTGGATGTAATAATGAACATAGCAGGTGTTATCTGAGCGGCTGAAGAGGATTGTGTTTGTTTTTGAAGCGGAAAGCGCCCTAAATGCATCTATTTTCACACGAATCATTCGTGATCCAGCTTCATCTACAGAAGAAGTGAGTACAGGTTTTTTAAAAGCATCTTTGCAAATCGCCTTTCCTAATAATGTGCTAATTAGCAAGCTTCACGATGAACGCGGCTGAAGTAAACGGTCCCTCAGGAAGAGAGGGGGTGGAGTCAGCAGAGCTCATTAACGTTTAAAGGAGAATCACACAATACGGCTTGCTCTGAAAAGAGCTGTTTTTAACAGGGTAAAAAGTGTTTATTACACTACCAATGAGAAATTAACTGTAATTAACATTAACGATGTTACAGATTTTCATTAAGACTCTAAAGAATAATATCAGCTTGTGGAAAATGGACATTATACCCCTTTAAAAAAACTTTTTATTTTATATATAGTAAATAAAAAATAAAGAAGAAAATTGCCAAAAAAAAGTGGTTATTTAAATAAAAAACTAAAACTATATATATATATATATATATATATATATAGTTAAGAAAAAATGGCAAAAAATTATTTCAATAAAAACATAAAAAGCTACATTAAATATCTAAAACACTATATATATATATTAATTTCTGAGTGTAAATTGTTTCAAAGTAAGCGTAGATGATATTGTGAACACAGCCTCAGTTCACAACACAATAAATGCTGACTAATAAACACTGGTTTTATTGAAGGATTCATATAAGTGATTAACAACAGCATAAGCTGTAGATTCAGTCTGTATTGTGTGTGTGTGTGTGTGTGTGTGTGTGTGTGTGTGTGTGTGTGTGTGTGTGTGTGTGTGTGTGTGTGTGTGTGTTGTGTGTGTGTGTGTGGGTGTGTGTGTGTGGTGTGTGTGTGTGT
>JAPDDN010000497.1:170000-203924 GCA_027422405.1 Ptychobarbus kaznakovi | reverse complement strand
GGAACAAGTCAGACTGTAACTGTCCTAGCTCTCATATGTCCTAACCCCAGGACTGAAGATAAGACATCTGTCATTGTGGGCACCAATGCGAGCCATGTTAGACGTTTGGTGAATCAATGCAAAGATAATGGCATTGATGTCACCCGAACACTAGGCCTTCGTGTTCGTGTTGAGGAAGATCAACCTGCTCTAAAGGGTGTTGCGGTCCCGGTCCAAGAGGAGGAGGCTGGCCGTGTCCGATGGATGGGTCCAGGCCCCTTGGTCTTACCCCCAGATGGTGACACTCAGGTAGTGTGCAAAGTCGAGCTGAAGAAACCTGTTGCTCAAGAAATCCTGATGATAGACTCCTCACCAGCAGCTGCCTTACCTGCTGATGTGATTTTTCATCCCATGGTTGTGCCCAGTGGGGCATTGGATGTCAACAGTTTGAGGATACTACTCAAAAATGAATCTTCAAGAGAAACTTCCATACCTGTGGGAACAGTGATTGGCTGTGTGTACCACATTGATTCAGTTGCGACGATTCCCCCTAAGGAGACTGCTTCCTCTGACTTTGATGAGAGCATGATCAACTTTGGGGATTCTCCCATCTCAGAACAATGGAAGAACAGATTATGTAAGAAACTGGCTCAGAAGTCTCATGTCTTCTCAATGCACGAGTGGGATGTGGGATTAGCAAGAGGAGTAGAGCACAGAATCCGACTTTCTGATTCCCGGCCTTTCCGTCAACGATCACGCCGGCTAGCCCCTGCAGATATCGAAGATGTGAGACAGCATTTACAAGAACTGCTGCAGGCAGGGATCATAACAGAGTCGCGAAGCCCCTATGCATCCCCAATAGTTGTAGTCAGAAAGAAGACTGGGGCTATTAGGATGTGCATAGATTACCGACTGTTGAATAGCCGAACCATACCTGACCAGTACACAACACCATGCATTGAAGATGCACTGAATGCCTTAACAGGGAGTCAGTGGTTCTCTGTACTGGATTTGCGTTCAGGCTACTACCAGATAGCTATGTCCGAAGAGGACAAAGAGAAGACGGCATTCATTTGCCCATTAGGATTTTTTCAGTTCGAACGAATGCCTCAAGGCATTACGGGGGCACCAGCAACCTTTCAAAGGTTAATGGAAAAGGCTGTTGGTGACATGAACCTCTTACAAGTGCTGGTGTACCTGGATGACGTGATAGTGTTTGGAAAAACTCTCGAGGAACACGAAGATAGACTGCTCAAGGTCCTAGATCGTCTCGGTGAAGTTGGGCTGAAACTCTCAGTGGACAAGTGCCAGATCTGTCTACCAAGGGTCAAGTACCTGGGGCACATCGTGTCTGCAGATGGAGTTGCCCCAGATCCAAAGAAGATTGAGGCCGTCACTACATGGCCCATGCCAACAAACCTGAAGACGTTACAATCTTTCCTAGGATTTTGCGGTTATTACCGCCGATTCATTCAGAGCTATTCTGAAATTGTTAGACCACTGACTGAACTCACAAAGGGGTATGCTCCAACTCAGAAGACCATGAAGTATGCCCAAAAGGTGAACAAAGTCTACTTGAAAGAATCGGAGCCGTTCGGGGAAAGATGGGACAAATCCTGTACAGATGCGTTTCATCACATAATCCACTGTCTGACACATGCGCCTGTCCTGGCATTTGCCAACCCACAACATTCATACATCCTGCATGTGGATGCAAGCTTGAAGGGTCTTGGTGCTGTTCTTTACCAGGAACACCCTGAAGGCCTGAGACCCATTGCCTTTGCAAGCAGAAAAGTCAGCTCTGCAGAGAGAAACTACCCCATACATCAGCTGGAATTCTTCTCACTCAAATGGGCAGTAGTAGTCGACAAATTCCACGACTATTGGTATGGGGCAAGATTCACCGTACATACTGACAACAACCCGCTTACGTGCGTGCTGTCCACAGCCAAGCTCAATGCGGTGGGACATCGCTGGCTAGCTGCCCTATTGACGTACGAGTTTGATGTGCAGTATCAACCTATCGGCCGACAGAACATTGATGCCGACCTGTTGTCAAGGAACATGCCAGAGGAGGACGACAATGGCTGGTAACTATACCTCAGTCTGGAGTGAAAACCATCTGCCAGAGAGTCTGCATCTCAGAGTCTGCAGGCAGTACACAAGTCTGTGTTACTCAGCTTGGAGCATTTCCCCACTGTGTTCCTGACCTGTATGCATTTCCCACACACATGGAGTTAAAGTCCCTGGAACTCATGTCCAAACTGAGTCTCAGGAAGGCTCAGGAAGAGGATGAAGCCATTGGACCGGCCATACAAGCCGTCAAGCATGGGCGCTGGCCAGAGGAGGGGAACGTGAGTCCTGAGTTGTCCAGATTGAAAAGAGAAGCTGGGAAGCTGTCAATGAAAGATGGATTGCTGTACCGGTACAGCAAGAGACCATCCGGAGATGTGGTCAGTCAACTCATCCTGCCAAGAAAGTTCCGGGAGATGGTTATGCAGGCCATGCACGATGACTTGGGGCACCTTGGACAAGAAAGAACTGTTGACCTGCTCCGAAGTAGATTCTTTTGGCCTAGGATGTCGATGCAAGTGGAAGAATACATAAAGAACTGTGGGGAGTGTGTCACTCACAAGACCCCTATACAGAGAGCTGCTCCATTGCACCAGATCGTAAGCCATGGGCCTATGGATTTAGTGTGCATGGACTTTCTTTCCATGGAGCCTGACTCCAAAGGCATAAGTAACGTGTTAGTGGTCACGGATCATTTCACGAGATATGCTCAGGCTTTCCCCACTAAAAGCCAGAAGGCCCATGTTGTTGCAAAGGTCCTGATTGAGAAATATTTCATACATTATGGACTGCCTTCAAGGATCCATTCGGATCAAGGAAGAGATTTCGAGAGCCGTTTGATCCGAGAACTGTTGACCTTGATGGGGATACGCAAGTCGCGGACAACGCCATATCATCCGCAAGGAGATCCGCAGCCAGAAAGGTTCAACCGAACTCTGCTCTCTATGCTAAGTACGTTAAGCCGAGAGAAGAAGCGTACGTGGAGTCATCATGTGCCTCACTTGGTCCACGCGTACAACAGCACCAAGTGTGATGCCACAGGCTACTCGCCTTACCATCTAATGTTTGGCCGAGAGGCAAGACTTCCTGTTGACTTGTGCTTTGGAACATCCCCAGATGGCATAGAAGAGGTGTCTCACACCCGATATGTCACCAAGCTGAAGGAAGACTTGAAGCAAGCCTACAAGTTAGCCTCCGATGCTGCAGACAAACGGCACCAGAGAAATAAGAGGTTGTATGATCGCCGAGTTACCTTTCAGTCCATAGAGATTGGCGACAGAGTACTGCTCCGGAATCTAGGCCTGAGAGGCAAGCACAAACTGGGACGCAAGTGGAGTCCTGATCCGTATTTTGTCGTTGGAAAGATGCCAAACCTACCTGTGTTCAAGATCAAACGGGAGGATGGTAGGCTAGGGACAAAGACTATACACAGGGACCACCTTCTTCCGATTGGACAGCTGGTGAGAATGCCATGCACTGACCAAGATGCTGATCCGCCTGAGAAACCCAAGACCAGAGCAGACACTCGTAAGAGAAGTCAAAGGGACTCAAGACCAGAGACTCAAGAGTTACAAGAGTTTTCTGATTCGTCCTCTGACATGGAGTATTATGTCACTCACCGTGTCACTCGGAGAGAGCCTGTCCCGAGGGTGCTAAATACTGCCAGGCCAGTAATTGAATTAGAAGATGACCCTGAAACAGAACATGACCCTAAAGCTGAACCTGTTCATGAAAATGATTCAGACCCAGAAGAGGTTGACCACAACTCTGAACCAGAACCCGAGGATGAGGAGTGTGATACAGAAGTAGTTCTGGAAGAGACTAGTGAAGCTGGATTGGAGTCTGAACAAGAAGAAGTATCTGAGGTCCAGGAGGATAGAGTGCAGCCCTGCTCTGAGCCTAGACCTAAGAGAACTGTCAAGCCAACTATTAGACTTACCTATGATGAGCCTGGTAGATCAAGAGATGAGCCTTTGACCATAGTACACAGAGGGATAGTCATTAAAATAGGAAAACACTAGAAACCCTAGATATTATGCCCTTAGGACTCCTTTGTTAGTTTATTAGTGTCTGATGAGGACACACAGACATTTAAAAGGGGGAGGGTGTAACCCTGTTGAAATATATTCATTAGTATAAGATACAAGTTTGAATAAATAATTTCATAGTTTAATAAATAGAATTTAAGGTAAAAAAGTTAAGATTCATTGACCAGCAATGAAGTTATCATTTTGCTAAAGGAGATATGCATATTGAGTAATGTTCATGGTTTACTGAATACAGCATTTAAAATGTTAAATATTTGTTGAGTAATAATATATGTGAAAATGCTTAAAAGATGCCGGTACACAAATGTTTGTGAATTAATTTTATTTCTGAAAGTATTGTGTATGAGCCAATCACAGTAGAGGTCAAGGTTAAAGGAAGGGAGAAGGGAGACGCAGAGGGTTTAGAAAAAAAAAAAAAGAGAAACACGGAATGGTAATGTAGTGCACGAGTTTTACTGAAAGTGTTCAACAAGGACTCTTATACGAAACGTTAAAAGTGATAATACCCTTCTGTGTGAGTGGCATACTCCGCACGCTAAGACTGAAATAAGTTTAACCGCTGATTTAGTGGTTAGTGTTTTTCATGGACTTTGCTAACCAGATATCGGCCAGCGACCTCGATTAGTAAGCCTGTGTGGAACTGTGAGATCGACGGTGATCAAAGCCCCGGACGGAGCCAGCTAGCGTTACCGAGTGGTGGACTTTGCCCTCTTCAACCTTTTTCTCTTCCTCGTGAATCCTCTCGGCCCGTCTTCTGCTGAGGACGCCTTTGATCCTGTGCGCGTGAGGTGACATTCACAATTGAGTAAAGGTACCATTTTTGTTTTGCCTGTGTGGTGAAGCAGCCATTTGGTTTAAGGCTACAACGTACCTGAGCTACATTCAGGCCTGCATCATTTGAACATTTGAAGGGTATTTCAAATTAAGCTTTTGCCGGCTATTTTATTTTCTTGGGCCCTTGTATTTGAATATGAATTTGAATGCATTTGTGATCTTACAAGTGATATTGACAAGACACATTTATATACTGACCTATTTTTCTAAGTAAATCGGTTATATTTTTTATACAACAGTTGTGGTTACTGACTCTTTTGATATTTTAAATTAATTAAGGAAAAGAGTATTTTTTTTTGGTTTAAATGTGAAAGTCTGTGTAGGATAAAAGTAATTCCAAGACATTTAATTTCCTGTTAAAGTGTATATATTACTGCTTAAATAGTGATTTAAAGGGGAAAAGTATTTCATATAATAAGTTAGTAATTACACACACACCAGTTAAACAATGATATGTTTATTAGTGAAACCTCACTTATTTGATTGGAGTATATTTAAAGAACTCAGGATAGCCACCTCTCATTATAGTTTAACACACTAGAGAGGCGCTACACATGTGTTTCACAATTTGAGTTGAATTACTGAAATAAATGAACTTTTCCACGACATTCTAATTTATTGAGATGAACCTGTATATAAATACACTCACCGGCCACTTTATTAGGTACACCTGTTAAATTGCTTGGTAACACAAATTACTAATTAGTAGGGGTGTGACGAGGTCCCGTGGCACGAGATCTCGTGAGATCCGACTGGTCTCACGAGAACGTGACGATATCCTCGCAAAATATTTAGCAATGTTTAGATTAGTGCTGCACAATTAATCTTTAAAAATTGCTTGATTCAAAAACCCACGCGATCTTATTCCTGAACGACAATGATTCAGCTATGTCTATTAAGACTGTTTCACATCACAGGTGTCAGTGGAGCGTGAGAAGCATGTTTTGCAGCTGCCCATGTTGATGAATCAGAGGTTTGGCCATCATCACGCTTCCGATGTGAATGCTGTCATTCACTGATATGCGCGTCAACAAAACATGTGCTGCTCAAGCTCCACTGACACTCTCGATGTGAAACAGATGTTAAAGACATTTAACTCTGCATTCATGCTGCTGCTGATCCAGAAAGAGCACCACAAACGGTCTTTTCAACCACACATAATTATTTCTGTGTTACAGACATTTAGCATGATTAGCATGGAGTGCGTCGACGCGTCGCCCCTTTAGCCATGCCCATTGAGCAAGCCTGCAGTTATCCCTACTTAAGACTGTTTTTTCTGCCATGTTTAACACAAACAAGACTCTAGAGCAGAAGGTAAAGGCTTGTATGGCAACATCACTTCACTTCATAAAGCATTTATAGAGCATTCTATTATTATACGACTGTCAGAACCGCATATATATATAGCCGCATTGATGCCTTTACATTGTCAGGATTCACAACCGCATTCAAAGCGGTGCTGAATGAATGGAACAGCTTGGGACATCGAGTTGCCTGTATAATCATGACGGGTTTAATGCACTCACAGAGACGGAGAAGGAGAAATGATTCACGTTCATCTTAAGATTCACCGGAGCTCCCGTCAGTGCAGTGGGCGATCGCGAGATCTCTCGAGCTCGGAGACTTGCGCACCAAACGCTCTCTCTGCACTCTCCAACAAAGCATTTAAAGTCATTGTTATTGTTTAACTGTGTTATGGATAGGACAAGTCTCGACTGGGCTCATTTATTTAAAAACGGGCTGTCATCTGTGATAAAACTTCAGTGTTTTGATTCTGTCGTTCTCGTGTCTTGAATGCGGTTGTGACTTCAGCTGTTCATTCATAAAATATATGTATTCAAGCAGATGTTTTAATCTGCTGAATAAATAAATCACTTCTGTTGTATCTTTGGAAGGAATGTATGGCACATTTAAACAAAAATGACACTTGCTCTGGTTTAGCGTGACTGTTCTCTTTTACTTGGTTTTTCGTATAACAACTTTTACCGGAACACTTCCGGATTCAACGTAACACTGCATTCTGGGAGATGTAGTTAAATAAACAACGTTAACAACATACACAACATTTCCTCCCCTCTTAATCTTAAGGTCAACATAATAAACAATGAATTATCACTTGAGAATGCAGGTATATCAATAAATCAATCTTTCTTATAAAATGTATTGTATATTAACACAACTAACTTCCTGGGAATGAGGGTGGACTACCTCAAACCCTAGCTTACCCTTAGGGGATTATTCTGCCCCGAAACAACAAGGGTAGCCCCTAATTAATTGTTATCCAACAAGCGCTGAGGTGGGCGCCGCTCCCTTATTGGATACCGGCGACCTGCTTGGCTTTCATTTTCTGTTGAAACAACAGGGGATGACGGCTTCTTAGTCGGTGAGGAATTTGGGGTCTTGGTAGGCTCGGTGGTGAATGTCACAAAATTTGGTGAGCTGTCGTCTACTTGATCAGCGACATCGGAAACCCCAGGATGATCTGTGGATGTATTGACACCACTCAGCAGCTGATCCGTATGTCTCCTCCAGAGAAGGTTCCCAGCAGTTTTAACTTTATATGACACAGGACCCGTCTGGGTCTCCACAGTAGCTGGAACCCATTTCGGGCCGCTGCCATAGTTCCGAGCTAGCACAGGCGAGCCTGTCGAGAATGTTCTGTCTTTGGCTCGCAATTTCCGTCGCTGTACCTGATTCTTTTGTTGTTGAAGGACAGTTTCTTTGAGGGTTGCTGGTTTAAGCAGCTCAAAGCTTGTCCTAAGCTCTCGATTGAACAACAAATAAGCTGGCGACACTTTGGTAGTTGCGTGTGGAGTACTACGATAGCACAGCAAGAAGTTATGAAGGCGTTGATGAAATGTACCTTGCCCAATTGAAGCTTTCAAAGCATGTTTCATGGTCTGAACGAACCTTTCTGCTAGCCCATTTGTTGCAGGATGGTAGGGCGAAGACTTGATGTGCTGTACCCCATTTGCCAGTAGAAACGTGGCCATCTCATGTGAAATAAATTGAGGGCCATTGTCTGAGACAAACTGTACAGGTGGTCCAAATCTACTGAACATTTCTCCCAACTTCTCAATTGTCTTGTCAGCTGAGGTAGATTTCATGATAGCCACTTCAGGCCACTTACTGTGTGCATCCATGACCACCAACAGCATTTTGTCCTCGACTGGGCCTGCAAAATCAGCATGAATGCGATGCCATGGTTTCTCTGGATATTCCCACGGGTGCAGCGGTGCCAGTTGTGGTACATTGCGTATGCTCTGACATGACGTACATGTTCTGGCCTTTTCCTCAATTTGGCCATCCACTCCTGGCCACCAGAAGTAACTCCTGGCAATCTCTTTCATGCGGACCATACCACAGTGTCCCGCATGCAGCTGTTTTAGCACTGATTTTCGCAGAGCTGGTGGAATAATCACTCTCCTTCCCCACAACAAACAGCCTGACTGCACCGAAAGTTCATGACGTCGAGAGACGTATGGTTTGAGTTCTAGGTCATCATTCTCTCCTTTCCCGGTCATGACAAAATCCATGACCTTGGACAAGATGGGGTCATTGCGCGTGCCCTTGCGCACTTGTGCTGCTGTCACTGGGGCCCTTTCCACTTGACTGAAGTAGAAAATTTTAGCCACTTTTGCCTCTTTTACTGGGTCAGCGAGAGGCAATCTGGACAATCCGTCCGCATTTCCGTGCAATTCCGACTTGCGGTACTTGATGTTGTAGGAGTGAGCAGATAATAACAAAGCCCATCTTTGCATCCTACTAGCAGCAAGAGAGGGAATGCCATGGTAAGGGCCAAAAATCGCAGTAAGCGGACGATGATCAGTCAGCAGCGTGAACTTCCTTCCAAAAATATACTGATAAAACTTGCGCACTCCAAACACAATGCTCAATGCTTCGCGTTCAATCTGAGCATAGTTTGCTTCGGCTTTGCTCAGACTCCTTGAAGCAAATGCGATCGGCTTCTCTTGACCATTCGGCATGATGTGAGACAAGACAGCTCCCACGCCATATGGGGAAGCGTCGCAGGCCAGCTGAATCGGAAGAGCAGGGTCAAAATGGGTGAGCGCTTTTGATTTTAACAAAGTCTCTTTCGCTTTGTTGAATGTCTCCTGACATTCAGTGGTCCACCTCCAACTATTTTCATGACACAACAATTTGTGTAGAGGTTTCAGCAGGGTAGCGATGTTTGGAATGAACCGCCCGTAATAATTAAGCAAACCCAGGAAAGAACGCAGCTGGCTGACATTTTTGGGCTCTGGAGCATCCACTATGGCTTTAACCTTGGATGGGGACGTATGTAAACCAGAGGCATTAATGACATGGCCCAGGTATTCAACTGCTGACTGGAAAAATTCACATTTGTCCTTCCGCACTCTTAATCCGTAATCTTTCAGTCTCTTGAGGGTAGCGTCCAGGTGCTGCAAGTGTGACTCGTCGTCCCTGCCAGTCACAAGAATGTCATCTAAGTAACACACTACTCCCGGAAGCCCTGCCAGAATCTGGTCCATCGCTCGCTGAAACAGGGATGGAGCTGAAGTAATTCCGAATGGTAAACGCTTATACCGAAATAGGCCCTTGTGTGTGTTGATAGTGAGAAGTTCTCTGGACTCTTCCTCAACATGCATTTGCAGATATGCCTGGTTGAGATCGATTTTACTGAATTTTTGTCCTCCAGTCAGTCCAGCAAAGAGATCGTTAATGTGAGGTAACGGGTATGTTCTACAGACAACACTGGATTTACAGTGACTTTAAAATCCCCGCAAATTCTTATGCCACCATCTTTCTTTTATAACTGGAACAATAGGTGTTGCCCACTTGCTGATGCTTACCGGTTCGAGTACACTATTCGCCACAAGTTCGGTTAAGCTTGCCTCTACCTTGGGTTTAAGTGCATATGGTAGGGGCCGGGCCTTTAAGAATTTTGGCTGGCATTCTGGCTCAACAGTCAATTTCACATTGATTCCTTCCATGCTGCCTAGCTCCTGTTTGAAAACTTCACTGTTTTTCCGAAGGACACCCTCTAAGTTTAGTGTTTCCGGTGTCATCATGTGTATGGCCTGCCAGTCCACCTTAAGTTGTTCCAGCCAGGAACGACCCATCAGTGAGGGATAATCACCCCAAACAACATACAATGGCAGCTTTTTTGTTTGTTTGTTTAGTTCAACCGTTACTTGGGTGAGGCCTTTCATGGTCACTGATTCGCCAGTGTAAGTTTTGAGAGTCACATCAGGTGGTGTAAGTGGCAGGTGGCTCAATTTTTCATAATATACCACATCCGACACCAGCGACACCGCAGCACCAGTGTCGATCTCCATTTTCACTGGCTGTCCTTCCAGCAGCGCGGTGACTCTATATGCCTTAGTTCCCCCTGCGACAGTAAGCACATGCAAAGGAAATTCATCATCCGATGTGTCTGTGACCCTCTCGTTTTCTTGGTCAACGGTGAATACATGTTTCTTTTGTTTCCTTCTAAATGTGGTTTTCTGCTGCATTTTTTTCTTTTCTGCCTTATTTCTACATGCACGCTCGATGTGCCCTCTTTTTTTACAGCTGCGGCACTCCGTATCCTTATACCAACATGTGACAGGTGAATGCCCCGTCTTGCCACAGCGGAAACATGGGTCTTTGTTTTCCATTTGTTTTCAGTCTCCATTTTATAGACTTTACTGTTTGAGCTCAGTTGTTGAGCTTCCTTAGCAGCCAATTCCATAGACACGCTCAATTCAATTGCTCTTTGTAGTGTCAAGTTGCTCTCAGTTAACAGTCTTTTCTGTATGCCCTCACAGCGGAGTCCACACACTAACCTGTCCCGAAGTGTGTCGTTCCGTACATCACCAAATTCGCAATGCTCAGATAATTTTTTTAGCACTGCCACAAACATTGTCACAGTTTCTCCTTCTAGCTGATTTCGTCTGTGGAACCGAAATCGCTCTGCAATTACTAAGGGCTTTGGAGAGAAATGTGCTTTGAGAGTGTTTACTATTTGATCATACGTTTTCTCTCCAGGTTTCTCAGGTTGTAGGAGGTTACGCAGTAGAGTGAATGTTCTTGGACTCATCACACTTAAAAAAGTGGGTACAGCTTTCTCTTGATCAATATCATTTGCTGCCATAAAAGTATTCAAATCGTTCTGTATAAGAACACCACTGCTCACTGCTTTCATCAAATGGACCCATATTGCCGAAAAACTGATGCCATTTTGTTCCGCTCTCCGTCATTAACAATCAATTCCGTCACTTATCTGAATCGTTGTCTGTCCTCCCCTTTTTTTACGTGGATTAGCAGCAGGGTCGCCTTTTTTTTCTCTCTCTAGCAATTTCACCGTCAATCCGCTTCACTTCCGCATCTTTATAACACACGCGGAGTAACTGAATCCTCGTCGCCACTTGTATCTTTGGAAGGAATGTATGGCACATTTAAACAAAAATGACACTTGCTCTGGTTTAGCGTGACTGTTCTCTTTTACTTGGTTTTTCGCATTCTCTCCTTTATAACAACTTGTTTTCTTTCTTTTACCGGAACACTTCCGGATTCAACGTAACACTGTTTTCTACTACTCTTTACATTCTGGGAGATGTAGTTAAATAAAAAAACAACGTTAACAACATACACAACAACTTCAAGTCTCTCACCTGTAAGAAACTGCTGTAAGTCCCAAACAGAACTGTGAATGCAGCCATAATCTGTATTTCTATTGACTATCACTGCCCCTTAATTCTCTTTCTTTCTTTTTCTTTTGTATTAATTGAATGAATGAATGAATGATGCATTTATATAGCGCTTTTTGTGTATTGTTGTACACCCAAAGCGCTTTACAATCATGTGGGGGGGTCTCTCCTCAACCACCACCAGTGTGCAACATCCACTTGGATGGTGCGACGGCTGCCACAGGACAACGGCGCCAGTGCGCTCACCACACACCAGCTACAGATGGAGAGGAGAGAGAGAGAGATAGAGCCAATCAAGTGGATGGGGATTATTAGGAGGCCATGATTGACGGGGTTACACCCTACTCTTTACGAGAAGTGCCATGGGATTTTTAATGACCACAGAGAGTCAGGACCTCGGTTTAACGTCTCATCCGAAAGACGGTGCTTGTTGACAGTATAGTGTCCCCATCACTATACTGATGCGTTAGGACCCACACAGACCACAGGGTGAGCACCCCCTGCTGGCCTCACTAACACCTCTTCCAGCAGCAACCTAGTTTTCTCAGGAGGTCTTCCATCCAGGTACTGACCAGGCTCAACCCTGCTTAGCTTCAGTGGGCAACCAGTCTTGGGCTGCAGGGTGATATGGCTGCCGACAATTGTTTAATATTATTTACTTACTTGTTCTCTCTTTTCTTGTTATTATATTTCTTTCTTTATTGTACATTTTTTTATTTCCTACTTTCTTTATTTGTTGTTGTTATTATTATTATTATTATTATTTTGTAAAGTATTAATTATGAGAAAACGTTTGAATAAAATAAAATATTAATAACAGAATTTACTGTTATTATGTATTGATAGTTGAACTAAATAATTCGTCAACTGCTGAGAAAGTAATACATGGATTAATATAAAAATAATCGATAGATTAGTCGATAATAAAAATAATCATAAGCTGCAGCCCTAAAGACATTTAAATAACAGAAGTACTGGGATAAAAGTTTATAGTTTGTGTATAAACACTTAACGTCTGTTTTATTTTGTTCAAATATATATATATATATATATATATATATATATATATATATAAAAAGACTAAAGCAATGAACATTTTGTCAGAACCACTAGTAAATTACATTATTTTGTGAGAGAATCGTGATCTACAATTTATTTAAAAAAAAAACTAATTCTTAATTTGTCCAGAATCGTGCAGCTCTAGTTTACATGTTGTTTATTAGCCTACTGCATATAATTCATTAAAAAAAGTTTAATTTCATAAAGTATAAGTTGATTTCAACTAGGGCTGTGCGATATGGACAAAAAATATATATCACGATTTTTTGATTTTTTTTTCGATTTCGATTTTAATCACGATTTTGACAAACAGACATGCTTTATCTCACATCTTACTTGTTTTTGCACATCTTACTTGTTTTTGCACATCTTACTTGTCTTGCACATCTTGTTTTGCACTTTTCTTTATTCTATTACACATTTTACTCTTCTTTTTTTTACCTATATATATATATATATGCTCTTGTGTGGTGTTACTTTTATATAATTTTTATTCTTTGCACTGTCCACTGAGCGGACCTGATTTGATCTACATTTCACTTTTGATTATACCCTGCTGTATAATTTATCATGTGACAAATAAAGAAACCTTGACCTTTACAGTTATAAATGCATTCTGTGTGAATTTGAAACATATTTCCAAAGGAAACCAATTAGACCTTTCCCAAAAAGTTGTAACATGTCTCTAGAACAGACAAATGGCAAAATACATATATATATATATATATATTATATGTATATGTGAGTAATCAAATCCAACAAAACAAGATGCAACCAGAGCATGTGAGCGAATCGGAGCGGTTCAATATTCTGCTCTGTGTGTGTGCGCTCCGCTCAGTCGTTCACGGCCAAAGCAAACGCTCCGCTAATGATCCGCTCACGCTCACCGGTAAACCGAATCCCGCTCAGATCACGCGCTCACATTAAATGTCTCCAGTAAGATTAGGCATATTTATTTTTTCCTGTTTATAGTGACATTATTGAATAAATGTCTCAATTAAAGCAGTAGTCCGATAAGAAATGGTTATGTTTCAGAGTGAAATTGTTCATTTAAATTAGGGATGTTAATTAACCTTTAACCAACCGATAATAATTTTGACCCATTAATACAATCAGTTAAACGGTTTAAATTCACTTATTTATTTATTTTTAGTAATTTATCAAAATATTTTAAAAGGTTTGCTGCATGGTTAAAATAAGCTACACGTATAAAAAAAAAACTAGTTTTTTAGAGAGAGCGAGAGAGAGAAAAAAACAAAGTAGCCTATAAGTCGCATTTTATTATTTCATTCAGAAATAGGCCGACGCGAATTAAACATTATAATAAACACTGTAAACATAGGCAATTTTAGTTCCCCTCACTCCACAACAAATCCTTACAATTAACAGTAGACTAGAAAATAACAAGAATTAAAAATAAGAAGCTATAACGACAAACCAAAACTAATTATTTTAGGCTAAAACAAAACTGAAACCAATGTTGGGTCTCTCCTTCAACACAAAATCAAATGTTCCCGTATTCGCGGTATTTAAATGCCAAAATATTATTTACCTTTTATTTATTTACCCTTACAATATCCACATAAAACAAAAAGTTTTGCATAACTTCACGGCGGTACGGTGATAACGCTTAACTGCACAGATTTTACTAAATATTTAAACAGAGCAGTGTGTTTTTTCCATATGTTTGACCGGTTGGTTTATAATGATAATGAACGGGCTGCATTGTGAAGGTAGAATGCTTAAATGTGCGCATGCGTCGCTGAAGCAATCACTGGATTTATTCCTCTTCCAACAGTGGAAGCAACTCCTCTTGGTCATGAAGATAATCGGAATTGTAAAAGGTCTGCTTTTATTTGTGTACATAAACAATACAAAAATTATCTTTGCTTTTTTGTAAAATAAGACAAAAAAAATTAATGCAGCTTTCTGCCGTCTGCTTTAATTTCGCGCAGCACAATAATGAACAAACTCTGCATACTCTAAAAAACACTGGGTTCAAAACAACCCAATTTGTGCTGGGTAAAAGAGTACATTTGGGGTTAATTTTACCCAGTAAATTTGATTGTTTATTTAACCCATCATTAATGGATGATTTAACTCAGCTAATGGCTTTATTCGTTTCTATTATAATATTCGCATTTTTTTTCTTCTTTTTTTTACTTTATGCATGAAATAATATTTACAGATTAACTTAAATCCTCTAAACTTCTGTAAAATACTCCAGACGTGATAACTTCCTTTATTTCTCATTTGCTTGTTTTTATAAGCTATAAGCCTACACATTGCCTATTTAATCTCGTTTAACAAACATTAGAAGTAAAGATTAAACATTAAACCGATGTAATTCACGAGTAAATCGACCACTCTGTGATTGTGTTTACACCGTAACGGCTCTGGCTCTCGCGCCGAGCTGGAGTCGTGTTCGGCGGGAACGATCACGGATAAGACCGCCGCCCTGCGCTTCACTCATGGACGAAATGTACTGCGATTGCCTTCATAACCTGCCCAAAAACAAACAGTAAACAGCTCTGAGGACATGTTTTAACATCCAAAGTATTTGTGTTCTGTATCTTTATAAATATAATAGTTTATTTTATGCAAAGAATCAGACTCTTTATCAAGCAATAAGACCGACGCGAGCGACGTTCGTTTAGTGATTCACACCGCGAATGTTGCTCTGCATAGATTTAAACAATATACTGACAGAAACAATTTTATAAATAAAATAAAATGTACACAAACTACCCAAACACTGAACAAATAACCCCCAAAAAATGACCCAAAAGGCTGAACCCAGCATCTAGGTGAATTAAGTTTTTCTCTGCTTGCAGAAGTGCTGCAGGTGCGTGATGTAATATGATATGATCCAGTGGATCCTCGTTCTGTTGTTTGCTGCTTTTTACGCATGTGAAATTAATCCCCGAAAAACAGATGTTAGTATTTTTAACGGGTCACAGACACTTATTCTTTTTAATTTAATTCAGTTCTATAATATTTGTCGGTTAACGGTTAGGAAAAATAACCGAAATGAACATCCCTAATTTAAATGTATAAAATTTAAATCTTAATTTAAAAAACGTGTCTTGTTTTGAAGCCACTTGGAACATTTGCGTAAAAAAATAAATAACTGAAAAAAGTATACTTTTCCATTAAAACGCTATTCAAAACACGCACACAAGATGAAAAGCAGATATAGAATTTCACAAAATACTTATCAGGCCCATGAAAGCACACACAAGATGAAATGCACTTGACAAATAATTATTTCGTGGCGTAAATAAAATAAACACTTTCTAAAATTAAAATAGACCAAAACTGCGGGGAAATGCGGTCCATTAAAACGTGTCAATCTTCACAGGATTTTAGAATTTGCTTTTAGAAACATTAGCTTAGACAAACATTGCTTAGCCTATTCCACAGATTCTGGAATTAACAAATTACCAAAGGGGCATTTTGGGCTGAGCAAGCAGCGCTGAGCATATGAGCGAGCGGAGCGGGATCTTCAGAAAGACGCTTCAGTGTGACTCGTCGTCCCTGCCAGTCACAAGAATGTCATCTAAGTAACACACTACTCCCGGAAGCCCTGCCAGAATCTGGTCCATCGCTCGCTGAAACAGGGATGGAGCTGAAGTAATTCCGAATGGTAAACGCTTATACCGAAATAGGCCCTTGTGTGTGTTGATAGTGAGAAGTTCTCTGGACTCTTCCTCAACATGCATTTGCAGATATGCCTGGTTGAGATCGATTTTACTGAATTTTTGTCCTCCAGTCAGTCCAGCAAAGAGATCGTTAATGTGAGGTAACGGGTATTGTTCTACAGACAACACTGGATTTACAGTGACTTTAAAATCCCCGCAAATTCTTATGCCACCATCTTTCTTTATAACTGGAACAATAGGTGTTGCCCACTTGCTGATGCTTACCGGTTCGAGTACACTATTCGCCACAAGTTCGGTTAAGCTTGCCTCTACCTTGGGTTTGAGTGCATATGGTAGGGGCCGGGCCTTTAAGAATTTTGGCTGGCATTCTGGCTCAACAGTCAATTTCACATTGATTCCTTCCATGCTGCCTAGCTCCTGTTTGAAAACTTCACTGTTTTTCCGAAGGACACCCTCTAAGTTTAGTGTTTCCGGTGTCATCATGTGTATGGCCTGCCAGTCCAAGTTAAGTTGTTCCAGCCAGGAACGACCCATCAGTGAGGGATAATCACCCAAAACAACATACAATGGCAGCTTTTTTGTTTGTTTGTTTAGTTCAACCGTTACTTGGGTGAGGCCTTTCATGGTCACTGATTCGCCAGTGTAAGTTTTGAGAGTCACATCAGGTGGTGTAAGTGGCAGGTGGCTCAATTTTTCATAATATACCACATCCGACACCAGCGACACCGCAGCACCAGTGTCGATCTCCATTTTCACTGGCTGTCCTTCCAGCAGCGCGGTGACTCTATATGCCTTAGTTCCCCCTGCGACAGTAAGCACATGCAAAGGAAATTCATCATCCGATGTGTCTGTGACCCTCTCGTTTTCTTGGTCAACGGTGAATACATGTTTCTTTTGCTTCCTTCTAAATGTGGTTTTCTGCTGCATTTTTCCTTTTTCTGCCTTATTTCTACATGCACGCTCGATGTGCCCTCTTTTTTTACAGCTGCGGCACTCCGTATCCTTATACCAACATGTGACAGGTGAATGCCCCGTCTTGCCACAGCGGAAACATGGGCCTTTGTTTTCCATTTGTTTTTCAGTCTCCATTTTATAGACTTTACTGTTTGAGCTCAGTTGTTGAGCTTCCTTAGCAGCCAATTCCATAGACACGCTCAATTCAATTGCTCTTTGTAGTGTCAAGTTGCTCTCAGTTAACAGTCTTTTCTGTATGCCCTCACAGCGGAGTCCACACACTAACCTGTCCCGAAGTGTGTCGTTCAGTACATCACCAAATTCGCAATGCTCAGATAATTTTTTTAGCACTGCCACAAACATTGTCACAGTTTCTCCTTCTAGCTGATTTCGTCTGTGGAACCGAAATCGCTCTGCAATTACTAAGGGCTTTGGAGAGAAATGTGCTTTGAGAGTGTTTACTATTTGATCATACGTTTTCTCTCCAGGTTTCTCAGGTTGTAGGAGGTTACGCAGTAGAGTGAATGTTCTTGGACTCATCACACTTAAAAAAGTGGGTACAGCTTTCTCTTGATCAATATCATTTGCTGCCATAAAGTATTCAAATCGTTCTGTATAAGAACACCACTGCTCACTGCTTTCATCAAATGGACCCATATTGCCGAAAACTGATGCCATTTTGTTCCGCTCTCCGTCATTAACAATCAATTCCGTCACTTATCTGAATCGTTGTCTGTCCTCCCCTTTTTTTACGTGGATTAGCAGCAGGGTCGCCTTTTTTTTCTCTCTCTAGCAATTTCACCGTCAATCCGCTTCACTTCCGCATCTTTATAACACACGCGGAGTAACTGAATCCTCGTCGCCACTTGTTGTATCTTTGGAAGGAATGTATGGCACATTTAAACAAAAATGACACTTGCTCTGGTTTAGCGTGACTGTTCTCTTTTACTTGGTTTTTCGTATAACAACTTTTACCGGAACACTTCCGGATTCAACGTAACACTGCATTCTGGGAGATGTAGTTAAATAAACAACGTTAACAACATACACAACAACTTCAAGTCTCTCACCTGTAAGAAACTGCTGTAAGTCCCAAACAGAACTGTGAATGCAGCCATAATCTGTATTTCTATTGACTATCACTGCCCCGTAATTCTCTTTCTTTCTTTTTCTTTTGTATTAATTGAATGAATGAATGAATGATGCATTTATATAGCGCTTTTTGTGTATTGTTGTACACCCAAAGCGCTTTACAATCATGTGGGGGGGTCTCTCCTCAACCACCACCAGTGTGCAACATCCACTTGGATGGTGCGACGGCTGCCACAGGACAACGGCGCCAGTGCGCTCACCACACACCAGCTACAGATGGAGAGGAGAGAGAGAGAGAGCCAATCAAGTGGATGGGGATTATTAGGAGGCCATGATTGACGGGGTTACACCCTACTCTTTACGAGAAGTGCCATGGGATTTTTAATGACCACAGAGAGTCAGGACCTCGGTTTAACGTCTCATCCGAAAGACGGTGCTTGTTGACAGTATAGTGTCCCCATCACTATACTGATGCGTTAGGACCCACACAGACCACAGGGTGAGCACCCCCTGCTGGCCTCACTAACACCTCTTCCAGCAGCAACCTAGTTTTCTCAGGAGGTCTTCCATCCAGGTACTGACCAGGCTCAACCCTGCTTAGCTTCAGTGGGCAACCAGTCTTGGGCTGCAGGGTGATATGGCTGCCGACAATTGTTTAATATTATTTACTTACTTGTTCTCTCTTTTCTTGTTATTATATTTCTTTCTTTATTGTACATTTTTTATTTCCTACTTTCTTTATTTGTTGTTATTATTATTATTATTATTATTATTTTGTAAAGTATTAATTATGAGAAAAACGTTTGAATAAAATAAAAGATTAATAACAGAATTTACTGTTATTATGTATTGATAGTTGAACTAAATAATTCGTCAACTGCTGAGAAAGTAATACATGGATTAATATAAAAATAATCGATAGATTAGTCGATAATAAAAATAATCATAAGCTGCAGCCCTAAAGACATTTAAATAACAGAAGTACTGGGATAAAAGTTTATAGTTTGTGTATAAACACTTAACGTCTGTTTTATTTTGTTCATATATATAATATATATATATATATATATATATATATATATATATATATATATATATATATATATAAAAGACTAAAGCAATGAACATTTTGTCAGAACCACTAGTAAATTACATTATTTTGTGAGAGAATCGTGATCTACAATTTATTTAAAAAAAAAATAATTCTTAATTTGTCCAGAATCGTGCAGCTCTAGTTTACATGTTGTTTATTAGCCTACTGCATATAATTCATTAAAAAAAGTTTAATTTCATAAAGTATAAGTTGATTTCAACTAGGGCTGTGCGATATGGACAAAAAAATATATATCACGATTTTTAGATTTTTTTTTCGATTTCGATTTTAATCACGATTTTGACAAACAGACATGCTTTATCTCACATCTTACTTGTTTTTGCACATCTTACTTGTTTTTGCACATCTTACTTGTCTTGCACATCTTGTTTTGCACTTTTCTTTATTCTATTACACATTTTACTCTTCTTTTTTTTACCTATATATATATATATATGCTCTTGTGAGGTGTTACTTTTATATAATTTTTATTCTTTGCACTGTCCACTGAGCGGACCTGATTTGATCTACATTTCACTTTTGATTATACCCTGTATAATTTATCATGTGACAAATAAAGAAACCTTGACCTTTACAGTTATAAATGCATTCTGTGTGAATTTGAAACATATTTCCAAAGGAAACCAATTAGACCTTTCCCAAAAAGTTGTAACATGTCTCTAGAACAGACAAATGGCAAAATACATATATATATATATATATATATATATATATATATATATATATATATATATATTATATGTATATGTGAGTAATCAAATCCAACAAAACAAGATGCAACCAGAGCATGTGAGCGAAGCGGAGCGGTTCAATATTCTGCTCTGTGTGTGTGCGCTCCGCTCAGTCGTTCACGGCCAAAGCAAACGCTCCGCTAATGATCCGCTCACGCTCACCGGTAAACCGAATCCCGCTCAGATCACGCGCTCACATTAAATGTCTCCAGTAAGATTAGGCATATTTATTTTTTCCTGTTTATAGTGACATTATTGAATAAATGTCTCAATTAAAGCAGTAGTCCGATAAGAAATGGTTATGTTTCAGAGTGAAATTGTTCATTTAAATTAGGGATGCTAATTAACCTTTAACCAACCGATAATAATTTTGACCCATTAATACAATCAGTTAAACGGTTTAAATTCACTTATTTATTTATTTTTAGTAATTTATCAAAATATTTTAAAAGGTTTGCTGCATGGTTAAAATAAGCTACACGTATAAAAAAAACTAGTTTTTTAGAGAGAGCGAGAGAGAGAAAAAAACAAAGTAGCCTATAAGTCGCATTTTATTATTTCATTCAGAAATAGGCCGACGCGAATTAAACATTATAATAAACACTGTAAACATAGGCAATTTTAGTTCCCCTCACTCCACAACAAATCCTTACAATTAACAGTAGACTAGAAAATAACAAGAATTAAAAATAAGAAGCTATAACGACAAACCAAAACTAATTATTTTAGGCTAAAACAAAACTGAAACCAATGTTGGGTCTCTCCTTCAACACAAAATCAAATGTTCCCGTATTCGCGGTATTTAAATGCCAAAATATTATTTACCTTTTATTTATTTACCCTTACAATATCCACATAAAACAAAAAGTTTTGCATAACTTCACGGCGGTACGGTGATAACGCTTAACTGCACAGATTTTACTAAATATTTAAACAGAGCAGTGTGTTTTTTTCCATATGTTTGACCGGTTGGTTTATAATGATAATGAACGGGCTGCATTGTGAAGGTAGAATGCTTAAATGTGCGCATGCGTCGCTGAAGCAATCACTGGATTTATTCCTCTTCCAACAGTGGAAGCAACTCCTCTTGGTCATGAAGATAATCGGAATTGTAAAAGGTCTGCTTTTATTTGTGTACATAAACAATACAAAAATTATCTTTGCTTTTTTGTAAAATAAGACAAAAAAATTGAATGCAGCTTTCTGCCGTCTGCTTTAATTTCGCGCAGCACAATAATGAACAAACTCTGCATACTCTAAAAAACACTGGGTTCAAAACAACCCAATTTGTGCTGGGTAAAAGAGTACATTTGGGGTTAATTTTACCCAGTAAATTTGATTGTTTATTTAACCCATCATTAATGGATGATTTAACTCAGCTAATGGCTTTATTCGTTTCTATTATAATATTCGCATTTTTTTCTTCTTTTTTTTACTTTATGCATGAAATAATATTTACAGATTAACTTAAATCTTCTAAACTTCTGTAAAATACTCCAGACGTGATAACTTCCTTTATTTCTCATTTGCTTGTTTTTATAAGCTATAAGCCTACACATTGCCTATTTAATCTCGTTTAACAAACATTAGAAGTAAAGATTAAACATTAAACCGATGTAATTCACGAGTAAATCGACCACTCTGTGATTGTGTTTACACCGTAACGGCTCTGGCTCTCGCGCCAAACTGGAGTCGTGTTCGGCGGGAACGATCACGGATAAGACCGCCGCCCTGCGCTTCACTCATGGACGAAATGTACTGCGATTGCCTTCATAACCTGCCCAAAAACAAACAGTAAACAGCTCTGAGGACATGTTTTAACATCCAAAGTATTTGTGTTCTGTATCTTTATAAATATAATAGTTTATTTTATGCAAAGAATCAGACTCTTTATCAAGCAATAAGACCGACGCGAGCGACGTTCGTTTAGTGATTCACACCGCGAATGTTGCTCTGCATAGATTTAAACAATATACTGACAGAAACAATTTTATAAATAAAATAAAATGTACACAAACTACCAAACACTGAACAAATAACCCCAAAAAATGACCCAAAAGGCTGAACCCAGCATCTAGGTGAATTAAGTTTTTCTCTGCTTGCAGAAGTGCTGCAGGTGCGTGATGTAATATGATATGATCCAGTGGATCCTCGTTCTGTTGTTTGCTGCTTTTTACGCATGTGAAATTAATCCCCGAAAAACAGATGTTAGTATTTTTAACGGGTCACAGACACTTATTCTTTTTAATTTAATTCAGTTCTATAATATTTGTCGGTTAACGGTTAGGAAAAATAACCGAAATGAACATCCCTAATTTAAATGTATAAAATTTAAATCTTAATTTAAAAACGTGTCTTGTTTTGAAGCCACTTGGAACATTTGCGTAAAAAATTAAATAACTGAAAAAAGTATACTTTTCCATTAAAACGCTATTCAAAACACGCACACAAGATGAAAAGCAGATATAGAATTTCACAAAATACTTATCAGGCCCATGAAAGCACACACAAGATGAAATGCACTTGACAAATAATTATTTCGTGGCGTAAATAAAAGAAACACTTTCTAAAATTAAAATAGACCAAAACTGCGGGGAAATGCGGTCCATTAAAACGTGTCAATCTTCACAGGATTTTAGAATTTGCTTTTAGAAACATTAGCTTAGACAAACATTGCTTAGCCTATTCCACAGATTCTGGAATTAACAAATTACCAAAGGGGCATTTTGGGCTGAGCAAGCAGCGCTGAGCATATGAGCGAGCGGAGCGGGATCTTCAGAAAGACGCTCTCCGCTCTGAAGGAAATATGATCGCTACTCCCCGCTGTGTGCTCTGCATGCAACATGCATTTTTTTGGCCACCAAGTCCTTATCCTGTTCTGAACTCATCTTCCCTGTTTCTTTAGCATACTATCTGTCTGTATGCCCGGTCTGTTCTGTTCTGCTGCATTCTGATTGGTTCGGATAGCATACTGCGGGAGGTTGGGGCAGGGGCGCAGAAAAAAATCGAGCTATAAAGCGATTTAGAAATCGCGCAATCTCAAATCGCGATTTTATTTCGATTTCGATTAATCGCACAGCCCTAATTTCAACATGCACCTACATTTTGTGCATTTTATTTTTTTCAGTTGAATAAAAGACTATTTTTCCCAATATATTTCATCATTGAGGATTAAAAAAAAAAAAAAGTCTAAAAATCTCGTCTCATCTTGTTCTCGTGAACTCAGTCTCGTGTCTCGTCTCGTCTCATGGGATAAGTCTCTCGTCACACCCCTAGTAATTAGCCAATCACATGGCAGCATCTCAATGCATTAAGGCATCTAGATGTAGTGAAGACGACTTGCTGAAGTTCAAAACCGAGCATCAGAATGGGGAAGAAAGTGAATTTAAGTGACTTTGAACATGGAATGGTTGATGGTGCCAGACGGGCTGGTCTGAGTATTTCACAAACTGCTGATCTACTGGGATTTTCATGCACAACCATCTCTAGGGTTTACAGAGAATGGTCCGAAAAAGAGAAAAAATCCAGTGAGCGGCAGTTGTGTGAACAAAAAATGCCTTGTTGATGTCAGAGGTCAGATGAGAATGGGCAGACTGGTTAGAGATAAAAGAAAGGCAACAGTAACTCAAATAACCACTCGTTACAACCAATGTATGCAGAATACCATCTCTGAATGCACAACATGTCGAACCCTGAAGCAGATGGGCTACAGCAGCTGAAGACCACACCGGGTTCCGCTAAGAACAGCACACTAAGAGGATGCAATTCACACAGGATCACCAAAATTGGACAATAGAAGATTGGAAAAACATTGCCTCGTCTGATGAGTCTTGGTTTCTGCTGCGACATTCAGATGGTAGGGACAGAATTTGGCGTAAAGAATACGAAAGCATGGATCCATCCTGCCTTGCCTCAACGGTTCAGGCTGGTGTTGGTGGTGTAATGGTGTGGGGGATATTTTCTTGGTACACTTTGGGCCCTTTAGTACCAATTGAGCATAATTTAAATGCCAAAGCCTACCTGAGTATTGTTGCTGACCATGTCCATCCCTTTATGACTACAGTGTATCTATCTTCTGATGGCTACATCCAGCAGGACAATGCACCATGTCACAAAGCTCAAATCATCTCAGACTGGTTTCTTGAACATGAAAATGAGTTCTCTTTTCTCACATGTCCTCCACAGTCACCAGATCTCAATCCAATAGAGCACATTTGGGATGTGGTGGAACGGCAGATTCACATCATGGATGTGCAGCTGACAAATCCGCAGCAACTGCGTGATGCTATCAAGTAAATATGGACCAAAATCTCTGAGGAATGTTTCCAAAACCTTGTTGAATCTATGCCATGAAGAATTAAGGCAGTTCTGAAGGCAAAAGGGGGTCCAACCCGATACTAGCAAGGTGTACTTAATAAAGTGGCCAGATAGTGTATACACACACACATACACACACACACACACAAACACACACACACACACTCACACACTCACACACAATTTATATATATATTAGTGCTGTCAAAGTTAACGCGTTAATAACGAGCATATATTCTTGAGCATATATATATATATATATATAATGTTTTATAATTGTATTTTCATACTTTATTAATGATCAATGTATAATTTCTAAATTATTACGTTGTTTACAAACCAGTTATTTATGAGTGGTGAGTGGTTCATAGGATCATTTAGAAAGTGTAAGTAAATGATTAATAAACTATTTAAATGTACATTTATAAATATTATTTAGACACATGATAATAATTTATCAATGTTAATAAATGCTTTATTAACATATTCCTGCTGTAATTCATGATTAAGTCAGGTAGTTATAAAACATGTAGCAGTTGCCAGCCATCTATTTGTGTGAGCTCATCTAAAGTGAGGAATATTTATACATTATAAAGCATTAATAAAGCAGATTTAAATTATAATTTATCTCCCAAACAGAGAAGTTAAACAAACACAACACAGAGGACAGGACTCCGATATATTTTTTTTCAAGATGCAAAAAGATTAAACTGTACACTTGATAAAAAAATGAAAAATAAACATCTTCAATTTCATTGTAAAACATTAAATAAAAAATGTAAGTGTACAGTTACATTTTTTGCATCTTGAAAAAATATTTCTGTTTTGTATCCCTGTTTTTATTTTTATTTTATTTTAGAAAGATTACTGAGCCTTTACATCTCCTTTGTAATATATTAACCTTATAAATAAAGAACAAGGCATTTCTAGATGTATTTATAAACTGTTTACTAATGACTCTTAATGTTGGGACAATGCTTTATAAAGGATGAACTGACTATTTAATAAAGCTTACCTAATGACTCATAGCGTGCAGTTATACAAAATTATGTTGTCAGTGCCCTATAAATTAACTGGTTCTATTACTTTTTTTTGTCCCTAAAACTGATAAGGCCTAAGACATTTCTTAAGCTGTAATGCAAAAAAACACCAACAACAACCAAAAATGACTCATTATTTTTGCTGGTGATTAAATATATGTTTAAAAGTCTCTCTCTCTCTCTCTCTATGTGCGCATGTGTCGGGTGAGTGGGCGGAGTCGGCGTGTGTGAGTGAGAGTGTTGCGGTACGAGTGAGTTTGCCTTTTCTTTCTCTTTTATACTGTCTCTGGTTTAAGGAATCGGTTTAAAGATTGTTTGTAAAAGTAGTAAGGAATTTTCAGAAGGGAGGACCTGGTTTTGTGGAACGCTGTCAGCCAGCTTTGTGCTGGTTGGCAATGGCGGGTGCAAGCCAAACAAAGTTTGAGGAGCTTTCGCGCAGGCATGGGATAAAACTCGCGCCTGTGGTGAACTGCTCTGTTGAGGATTGCAGCTTAGCTGTAGGCAAAGCTGTTGGCTTTGACAGTATAATGTCTGCATCGCGAATGAACAGTGCTGTTGTTATCTTCCTTGATACCATTGAGAAAGTTAACAGTGTAGTTCAGAGTGGAGTAGTAATTCAGGACACCTTCACTCCGGTAATACCGTTGGTTCAGCCGGCAAAAAAGATAATATTATCCAATGTGCCACCTTTTATTAAAGATGAGACCTTGATTAATGAATTGTCTAGACATGGAAAATCGTGTCTCAAATGAAAAGGATTCCTTTAGGTTGTAAATCACCCCTGCTTAAGCATGTAGTGTGTTTCAGACGGCAGTTATATATGATCTTAAATAGTGATTTGGATGAGTTGAACTTGTCTTTTAAATTTAAAGTTGATGGGTTTGATTATGTTGTTTTTGCAACGTCTGATACGATGAGATGCTTTTTATGTGGACAGGAAGGGCACGTTCGGCGTGCATGTCCCGAGAGAGTAAATGATTCTGAGCCAGGGCCGAGTAGAGAAACAGTGCACGATAGTGGCAGTGCAATGCTTGCTGAGAGTTCTGCTGTCGGAGATGACGGCAGTAATGCCGCAGGGCAGTCTTTGAACAGTGGGGAGAAAGGACCTGATGCAGTGTCTGCTGATGTTGTGGGAAGGAATATAGAAAGTGGGGAGGAAGAAAACGACGTGGCTGCTGATGTTGTTGATGTGGCTGAATCCATTGTGGAGGAGGAGGATATGGTGACAGAGATTGTTAGTGATGAAAACACTTTTTAAATTCCCTAATACTAAGAGAAAAAGGGCAAGGAAGAGTTCGGAAATGGCTAAAATGAGCAGACCAACAACAGCAGGAGCTGTAAAGCTTGATGACTCTGAAGGCAGCATGATTGATGATTCTGACGGTGAAGTAGTGGATAGTAAGACAGGACGAAGTCGACGCAGTGACTATAATTTTGACAAAATAAAGTCATTTCTGCAAAAAACTAAGAATGCAAAGAATGTTCAGTTTGAGGAATTTTTTGCTGACAGAAAAATGTTTATCAATTCAGTGATAGTGCTAATGAAAGGTGAGGGAGGGGAACAATTTACAGTACAGGAAATATACAGACTGACTAAGATTAGAATTACAAAATGAAGATGGTTTTGAAACCACGTAATCTTTTTTTTCTTATGGTTTTGAGTGTTTTGTTTCCTTTCATACTTTTTATTTTAATGAGTGTGTTGAGGGTGGGTTCTTTAAACTTGAATGGTGGCCGAGATTTGCATAAAAGAGCACTGCTTTTTGAGCTCATCAAGCAAAACAATATTGATGTAATGTATGTTCAAGAAACTCACAGTGATTGTATTAATAAAAAGTGACTGGAAAAAGGAGTGGGAGGGTGAAGTCGTGTTTGCTCACATGAGTTCTACTAGAGGGGGTTCTACTACAAGTGGTAGTGAAAGAGTACTGTTTCTCAAAGATGTTACTGTAAAACTGCAGAATTGTAGTTCTGATGAAGTTTTATTTTTGGGTGGGGACTTTAATTGTACAGAGAATTACAGACTGGATAGGAATAATTTGGAACCTCATGCTCCCTCAAGTCTTGCTTTAAAGGAGTTGATTAAAACACATTGTTTATGTGATGTGTGGAGGGATCTAAATATTGATGTAAGACAATATACATGGGCACATAATAGGGGAATTTTTATTTCCTTCGCCAGATTGGATAGGTTTTATTGCTTTCGACATCACTGTAATATTGTGAAAGGCTGTTTTATTACCCCAACTGGTTTTTCTGATCATTGTCTTGTTACATGTAATGTGTTTATAGCCAATGTGAAGCCAAAGAGTGCATACTGGCATTTTAATACTTCCTTGTTCAGTGATGTGAATTTTAGAGATGTCTTTGTTTTTTTCTGGAATAATTTTTCGATTAAGAAAGCAATCTTTAAGAATTAAGAATTAAGAATCCAACAAAAGAATTGGGAAGGGGTGATTGAAAAAGTAGAAAGAAAATTAAAGAAATGGAAATGGATTCATTCACAATTATCATTTAGAGGAAGAGTTTTAATAATCAACAATTTGGTCACTTCTACATTGTGGCATAGATTATCATGTGTGGATCCACCTGTTACTGGTTCGGTTACAGACGATTCTGGTGAATTTTTTTTGGGACGGTCTACACTGGGTTCCTCAAAGTGTTCTTTTCCTTCCAAAAGAGGATGGGGGACAAGGTTTGGCACACCTTCCAAGTAGACATGCAACTTTTCGTTTGCAGTTCATTCAGAGATTCCTTACTGGCCCTATGGATCTGGTGTGGAGAAAGATGGCAGAAGTAATTTTACATACAGTGGATGGACTTGGACTGGATGCGGGACTGTTCTTAATGGATGTTAAACAACTACGTTTGGCTGGACTGCCTCAATGTTATTGTGGACTTTTTAAAGTGTGGGGACTTTTAAATGTTTGCAGGTTGGAGGGGATAAAATCTTTGCATTGGTTACTAGAGGAGCCCCTCATCAAAGGAGCACGGATGGACATTGCTGGTGGGAGTTTTCCAGGACTTATGCAGATACTGTGTGCTTCAAAGTTGGTGACACTGAAGCATCTAGTTGATGTGGCCGGACCTGAGCTGAGCGATATAAATGCAGTTGCTGCACAGCGGGCAACTCTCCCTCAACAATCACTTGGAAAACCAGAAAGAAGGAACACAATACTTGGTCAACCTAATCCACAGTCTTCAAAGATCACTGCAAAGAAGATTCAAAGGCATTTTTGTGAATGTAAAAATGTCTCAGCCAGAGACCAATGAAGAAATCCTGCCTTTCTCTGATCCTGTTTATGTCAAAGCAGCTGTTCTTGATCCAGCCTTTGGGGTTATGTGGATAGAGCACGATGTATTGGTTGATGACAAGCTGAAGGAGCAGTTGACCATGGAAGTAAAAAGTAAGTGATAGGCTAATTTTAGAATGAGTTAGAATTTAGAATGACCCCATACTTGTAAATATTACATTATTATTAGTTTGTTTTTGTTTTTTTAAGAAATTGGAAGTGCTGCACGATAAACCATTAAAAGTTTGCAATGTTGATTTAAACACCCAAGTAATCTTATTCCTAAATGACAATGTTTAAAGTACGATCACAGCAAACATTAAATTCTGCGTTGGCACTGCTGCTGGCCAAGAGAGAGCAGTTATCATGTATAAGTATTAAAATTGTAATACAGATACTGTGCAGTTGAAAAATTGTTACAATCATCAAGTTACTTAAAGTAATTTGATGCTTCAAATAAAGTTTCTGTCAGTTACAGTGACTGTCACATCCAGTAATGAAACAAGTGCCTTTATGAGTGAGACATTTAATCATTTATTCAGTTTCTGACAGCTTAAAAAATCTTTTAAATTAAATATTTTTAAATAGACAGCAATTAACATTTTGTCAGAACATTTAGTAAATTACATGAAATTTATTTGTAAATAATTGTTAGATAATTGTCTATTTAGAAATCATGATTCTCAATGTATCCAGAATCATGCAGCTCTAGAATATTGTGTAGGTTTATTTGTAATTTTACATTTTTGTGTTTTAGATCTGATTCTCCAGGAGGCAGAGCGTACCAATATGGAACAGACAGGTCATGGAGATGAAGAAGAGCAAATCAAAGGTGATGAAACTGGGCTGTTCTTATACCACAAAAAGCAGAAGAAATCCACTCATTTCAGCCCTGCTGCCCAACTCAACCATTACCTGGACAATTGTGATGGCCAGAACTGCCTTTTGTTTTGGGGAATGAACAAGGAGAAAATGCCTTCACTGTTCCAAATCGCAATGAGGGTATTAGCTGTGCCTGCTTCAAGCGCACCTGTCGAGCGTGTGTTCAGTCATGGGGGGATTATTATGCGGCCCCATCGTTCACAGCTTAGTGCCATTGTCTTGGCAAACCTTATTTTCTGTAAATGCAACACATTTTAGACCGTTTCAATTAAATTGAATTAGACAGATTGGATTATAGCCTACATCTTAGACTCGATACATCTTAGACTCTAAACGTTTTGTGTAAACAACACAATTTTATTTTCAGATGTTAATGTAGCACAGATATGCATATGATTCATATATAGCAAATGTATAATGAATAAGATAATATATGCATACAAGTTCATCTTTTCTGTGCAAAAATAAATATGTATCGAAAAAATTTACCTCTATTTATTTTAGTACTGTGACTTGACTTGACTTGACTTGAAACTTATCAGGACTCGACTTGACTTGCTTAGGGTGAACCCTTGACTTGACTTGACTTGCTTGATTTATCTGAACTGTGACTTGAGACTTGACTCGAGACTTGATGGTTACGACTTGAGACTTGCTTGGACTTGACCATGTGTGACTTGTCCCCATCTCTGCGAGAAAGCAAACAAAGTTGTGGAGAAAGGAGTGGTGATTGGCGGGTTGTTTACCTTAGTACTTCCCCTTTCTACACCTGCGAAGAAAGTCACGTTGTCTAATGTTCCACCGTTCATTACAGACGAAATGTTAAATAAAGAACTGTCACGTTTTGGAAAGATAGTCAGTCCTATGAAAAAAATCACTCTCGGAAGCAAGTCAGACTTGATTAAACATGTAGTATCGTTCAGGAGATTTATTTATATGATCCTGAAAGATAATAGAACTGAGCTTAATCTGAATCTGAAGTTGAGAGTTGATGACTTTGATTACACTGTCTTTGTAAGTACTGATGTGATGAAGTGCTTCGGCTGCGGCAAAACGGGACATCTCGTGCGTGTTTGTCCAGACAAAAGTGGCACAAATGCACAAGATGCCTCAAGTGAAAATGGTGTGCAAGTCAGGGATGAAGGAACAACAAATAATGTGTCTGACCCAATTCAAGCTGAACCCAGGCCATCCACCAGTGGCTTAACTGATACAGTGCCTCTTTCACAGACAGAAGAGGTGAATCAAGCCACAAAAAATAATAATGGGGAGAATGATTTGGTTGTCCCTGTTGTCGTTGGGAATGAGTCCAAGGTTCATGAGAACATGGATATTTCACATGTCAGTGTAGTGTTGAACAATATGTCCCCTTCAGAGAGTGTAAATCTAGATGATAATTTGATGATGGATATGGATCAGGCTGTCTTTAAAACACCTTTAAAGAGAAAAAAGAAAGACAAGGTTTCTGAATCGAAACAAGCTAGAAAAACAGAAAACGCAATGGAGTCTGATGCTGATGATATTGGTAGCGAGAGTGATTTCTCTGATTCTGGTGCTTCTAGTTGTTCCCAGGAAGAATGGACATGCCAAAATTATCATACTGAGGAAATCAGGAAGTTTTTAAAACTGACAAAAAATCTGAGGGGGGTACAGGTTGCCGACTATTTTCCAGACATTAAACGCTTTGTGGAAAATACTAGGATGTTTATGAGTGAGGGATGTTTCACAAACAAAGAGGTATATAGATTGAAAAAAATTGTGACAAAGCTACAAAACCAGTTACAAAGTTAATGGCAGTAAATTGGCTCAAACTTTTGGCCCTTACTGGCTGCTTTTTTCTCTATGGTCTAAGTTTATTTATTTATTTTCAAATGAGTGACATTCGCATTGCATCTTTAAATGTAAATGGAGCTAGAGATCGTATAAAGCGAACAGTGATATATGAAACGATGAATCACAAACAAATTGATATCTTTCTTTTACAAGAAACACATAGTGATGTAACCAATGCTTTTGAATGGGAAAAATAATTTAAAGGTCTCCCCTTTTTAAGTCATAAATCTTCACTTAGTGGAGGGGTTGCTATTTTATTTGCTAATAGTTTTACCCCCTGTTCCATTGAGACGGAAGAGGTTGTGAAAGGTAGATTGCTAAAGATTCGAGCTCAGGTGGAGAATCACACTTTTGTTTTTATTTGTGCATATGCCCCAACTTTACCGTCAGAAAGAATGGTGTTTTTACATGTTCTTGCTGAAACTTTAGAAAAATGTAATAGTGAAGAGTATTTATTTTTAGGTGGAGATTTTAATTGTGTGGAAAGTAACATAGACCGGAATCATGTAGAACCACATATGCCTTCTCGTAAACGACTTATTCAGATGATTGAAGCAAATGATTTATGTGATGCATGGAGGAGTTTGAATGGCAATATAAAACAGTATACATGGGCACATGCCCGTGATAATATATTGTCATTAGCAAGATTAGACAGATTTTATTGTTTTAAGCACCATCTTAGTATTTTTAAGAACTGCTTCATAACCCCAGTTGGGTTTTCTGATCACAGTCTAGTTATTGGTACAGTAACTTTAAACTCTGTCAAGCTAAAAAGTGCTTACTGGCATTTTAATACAAATTTATTAAGTGATGCACATTTTATAGACACGTTCAAATTCTTTTGGGAAAATTTTAGAAATGAAAAAGCAAGTTTTCAGTCTTTGCAAACATGGTGGGGGTTTGGTAAAACTCAAATCAAGCAACTATGTCAACAGTACACTCACAATGTCACAAAAGATATAATTAAATCTATTAGAGTTTTAGAAGACGAAATTCTGAAATTTCAAGAAGTGGCACAGTCAAGTGGAAATCAAACCCATATTGAAGGACTTTTTTTAAAGAAATCTGTGTTGTCTGACATGCAAAGAGTAAAAGCACAGGGGGCGCTAGTTCGATCACGGTTTAAAGATATAGACCAGATGGATGTGCCGTCAAAATTCTTCTTTAGTCTGGAAAAAAAGAACGGTCAAAAACGCATTATACATTCTTTATTTTCTGAGACTGGTTCTCTGATATCAGACCCTATAGAAATTCGGAAAAGAGCAAATGTTTTTTATGAAAAGCTTTATAGTTGTGAGTACGGGGAGAATCAGGTTGTTGAGCAGTGTTTCTTTGAGGAACTGCCAAAGGTCTCCGAAGACTCTAATGCAGCACTCAAGAGGGCTATAAGCCTAGGTGAACTGCACGAAGCTCTCCAAAGTATGGAGAATGGCAAGGCTCCTGGGATAGACGGAATCCCAGTTGAGTTCTATAAAGCCTTTTGGCCTGTGATAGGGGAGGATCTGCTGGCAGTTCTCAGTGACAGTCTCGTCAGAGGACTTCTTCCGCTGAGCTGTAGAAGAGCGGTCCTTACCCTTTTGCCAAAAAAAGGTGATGTGAGAGACATAAAAAACTGGCGACCTGTATCTTTGTTGTGCTGTGACTATAAATTGCTCTCAAAAGTGTTAGCTACTAGACTAGGAAGGGTTTTGGAGGAGGTAATCCACTCTGGTCAGTCCTACTGTGTACCTGGACGATCAATTTTTGATAACATCCATTTAATAAGAGATTTATTTGATGTTTCTAAAATTATGGGTATAGATATGGGTTTGATTTCCTTAGATCAGGAGAAAGCGTTTGATCGTGTAGAACATGAGTATCTATGGAAAACTTTACATGCATTCGACCCACCTGCACTTTTACTTGGGAAAATCCAATCCATTTTTCGTCGCTCTTCTCGGCGGTACAACAGCAGACCGAGGCGATCCAGCACATCCTGCCCCGGCGTGATGCACCATCCACCGCTGCCCCCGGGGCCAGGCCTCAGTCTGCCCGTCACCGTGGGCGCCCCTCTCTCGGCGTTCTCCCCCGTCCGTGTCGGGGCGTCGTGGGAGGTCAGTAGGGGGGGTGTCCTCGGCGCCCGCGTCGGGCCGGGGTCGGCGGGGCGGGTGCGTCGCGGTGTGCGGCGGCGACTCTGGACGTGCGCCGGGCCCTTCTCGCGGATCTCCCCAGCTACGGCCCGCGTCGGGACCTCCGTCTCGGTGCTTCCCCCCTCTCCTCCGGGAGGCGGCGGGGGGGTCCGGGGCGGGCGGCCTCCCCGGCGCGGCGCCTCGGCCGGCGCCTAGCAGCCGGCTTAG